>JZKD02S0327182.1:51515-67923 GCA_000966675.3 Picea glauca
TTGATGGCCTCTGGTAGGCCTTTCTCGAGGTTAACCTCAACACAGATACGAGCACAGGTGATCTGTCCCCCTTTCGGTTCCACACTATCCAGGAAACGCCCAAGCTTATTTCCAATGTCCCTCAGCGAGCTTTTTCCCCAGAGGTGTAAGGGGAGGTGAGGCAGCCTGACCCAAACCGGGGCTGCAGTGATCTCGGCTCCAGGGTTGAAGTCAAGAGTCCAAGGGGCTAAGAACAACCCTCTTGACCCCATGAAATAGGGTCCAGATCTGAAAACTAGATCCCGGTCCTCTGTCCTTGAGAAACTGAARATAAAAAAACCCTTGCCTACTGCCCACAGGGTAACTCTTTCCTGTATAAGCGGCATCCAACGTTCCTTAAGCCATGCCTCCACCGTTTTGGGGCTGGGCCATAGCCCGGTGAACTTTCCGATGAGGGCGTTTTCTGCCAGAGAGAGGGCTATGTTGCAGGGCTCCTCTGGAGATAGCTCCAAAGAAGGGATTTCCTCCATCTTCTTAACAAATTTTGTCGAAAGAGCAGGCTTGGAAGGTCCTGCCGAATGGACTATAGCTTTAAAGGCTTCCATGAGATCTTCTTCGGTTTCGACACTCGGATTTGAAGCCATCTTTGGCCGGGCGGCGACCACCAGCGACTACCACTGCTCCAGATCGCGTGCACGCAAGAGGGGCGCACTAGAACCGCCGAATCGCGTCCTGTATGCAGAGAGAACGAAGGGTCGACAGTTGCGGAAGACGCTCAGGGCCCCTGCAAACGAAGATCAGATCGGTGGCGGCTAGGGTTTGGACCCTAGCCGCATTGGCTTCTGTCTCGCTCCATCAGAACCTAGGTTTTAGAGGATTTTCATTAAGATCCAGTCCTGTCGTACCTTTCTAAGTGGCTTCCAAGAAAGTTAAAATAACAACACATAATTAACTCATATATAAAAGAAAATTTAAAGGGAATAAGTCATAGAAAATATAGAGTTTGTTAACGTCCAACTTGTTTGATCCTAGTTGGATAGTGTGTAATTTATTTTTTTACATATGCATATACCGTTGTTTATGCATTTAGATAAGTAAAACCCTTTTCTATGCAGAAAGAACAAAATTTGTGTTATAGACTAAAGAGGTCAATATTACATGAAATATTACAAGTTATTGGGTTGTAGAAAATTAAACATCTGTATATATCTTTGTTTCTGCAGTTGGAAAATTAAAGCCCTTTGTCGTGCAAAAGGACCAAAAGTTTACTTATAGGACAAAGAGGGAAACTTTTGCATTGGTGTAAACTTTGCCTTGGTGAAAAATTGTAATGTCCCTGATGTTGAACCCCATTTGTATTTGTACATATAGGTTGGTGAGTTGTTGGTACCAATTATAAATGTGTACACATAGGCTTGTGAGTCATTAACACCATGTTTTGGTTTTGTGCACACCTGAGTAGTGCGCAAGGATTGTTATCAAAGAAAGGGTGCACACATTTCACAGTGTTGCACACACCTAGGAAAGTTCGTGTGGTGGAACATCTGTTGGACACACTAACCAGAATGATAGGGTGGTGGTGCTTCATTGTGTGACTCTCTTTTACAATTATTTCTTCCTTTATTTAGAAATCACTTAAACATTTATTCATTCAGTATTAGCTACTTGCATATATCAACAACATTCATCAATAATAAATAACTATGAAACATCACCATAATGAACACAAAGAACACCGAATATATGTGTAATATTTTTGTATTATGCTGTTACTTGTAGAATACAATGTTTGTGGTTTATTAGCACCAAATGAAAAGAGCACCAACTCCAAGAGAGTACCAACTCTCAAATACAATACCTAGATTGTAGATCTTAGCACCAACTGAGATGTCAAGATGCCAACCCTCAAGTACAAGACCCATATTGTAGACATAAAACAATCTGTCAAAAATTGTCTACAAATATGCAACATATATATATCACAACACACATATATACATGATTTGTTTTCTTGAACCCTGCATATGTATGTGAATTTTCCTCTTCCAAGCTACGTACACCGTTAGAAAACTAGTGTTTCTAGTTTTCTAGAACTTCGAAATTTTCGGCCCTTCATACCTTTTCCTCCTCTGTCACATCAACCTGGAACCTGTCATTTATCAGTATCAACATTTTATGATATTTCATCATCAATGTCGATAGATTCTTCTACATATTTCAATTTAAAGTTTATATTAAAAAACATAAACCAAACACAAATTCACTAAACTATATATACTTGAGTGTTCATATTGCATTATCTAAATTTATGTAGATATCTATAGTTGATTCGTCTTCTACTTCATTTTCGGTTTCAACGTCTTGTGCTTCAATTTTAGTTTCAACGTCTTCTCCTTCAATTTCAGTTTCAATGTCTTCTTCAACATTATGAGAAAAATATATTTACGTTTTTTGAAAAACATCAAATTGTAATTACAAACAATTATATTATTTACAATATTTTAAATTTGAATTCTGTACTTTCTGAATACAGTCTCAATGTTTGTCCTATGCTCGATCATCATATGTGCATGCATACCTGGTTGACCTTATTCTTGTTCAAACTCTCTATTCACATCATCATCCTTTCTTTCTCTAATAATGCTCTTTCCTTTGTTCGTTTTGGAGAGTATCATCTCGAGTGTGATCAAATTTTCTATTGCGCAAACTTTTCTTTCCCATGTCAACTTTTATAGTTATTTCTAAAAGATATGTTCAACAAAGAATTCACCTTGAAAAAATGTTCAACATTTATCTTTCAACATATAAATTGTTATTCCAATAAAATCTTGAACAAACATCAATTACCTTGTTCAACAAAAACCAAAAAGATGATTCAAAACTTTGTTTAGGTGCTCTAGAAAACCATTATGTATCGATATCAATCCTCTGATTAAGCCTATGGAACAGAGAGAAGAAATAAAGAAAGAAAATAATACAACTGGAATCAGTAATAGATATTCTTTGAAATCCCTATCCCCTAACTCATATCTCCGTCCATTCGATGAATTGTCTTAAACTTGTTCCGTCGAAAGTGTGTTTAGACAATTTGGCGCAAAATGAAACAATATGATGTGTCTTTTCATTTTTTCCGACCAACGGAATTTGCTCAACAAGATTTTGGCTCAAAGAAGGTTTTCTCAGCCAGAAACCTTCGAAACCGTTCAGTTTTGACGATTTCCATTAGAATTTAGTCTTTCAGGCAAAATAATATTGTTTCAGCCCAAAACATGAAATTGGAACTGAAAACAAAAAATAGAGAATTGCCCCAAGGTTACCTAAAATTTGAAGGTTGCAGACTCCTGAAAATACTGAGAATTTGGTTTCGAAAATGAAACCAGCATTTCCAAAATTGAATTTACT
Source organism: Picea glauca (assembly GCA_000966675.3). Taxonomy (NCBI): domain Eukaryota; kingdom Viridiplantae; phylum Streptophyta; class Pinopsida; order Pinales; family Pinaceae; genus Picea; species Picea glauca. Next base: position 54,897 of record JZKD02S0327182.1, read on the forward strand.
TTCAATTCCTATAATTTGTTTTCATTTTAATTATTTTTATCTTATTTTATTTAATTTTTAAAATAACTCACTCCATAATATTTTCAACAGACATTATTGAAATATCGGTATCTCTAAAAATATACAGTGAAAAATTTAGAAAAAATTATATTCATAATTCTTAAACTGTTATTTTCAAAAGGGTATATTTAGATTTTACTTTTAAGTAAAAATTAAGATAGATACAAGGTGTAGAAAAACATGTGCTTAAAATCTACAGCGTTTTCAGATTGGTCAACTTAATTTTTTTTTAGAAATTATAATATTCATCCGTTAGATTCAAAATTATAGTCATAATAAAATAGAGTCTTTGTATATTGCTGGCATATATTTTGTTACTTAAAAACATAAGTTTAATAATAGATACATTGTTGTGGGAAAACATAACTCATTGTCATTCATATGATGTTTAAGGAACATACTGTTAAGCAATTTTCAAATTGACATATCAAATATTGATAAAAAAAAATTGAAAAATAGTCATTGGAAAGCTAACAAAATTCTTCACGAGTTTTGTTTTTACTGTAAAGGGAAATTATAAATAAAAAAAAATACTTTTGTGTGACGGAAGTTGAAGAACTTGTGAAAATACAGTTTTTTTTCTCATAAAACAAGAAAAAGTGTTACCCATCTTCATGATTTCAATCAATAACTTCTTTTAATATTAAAAATTAAATTAATTATTTTGAATCTTATTCCCCCTACTTGTGAGACACTTTACACATCTATTTAAATTAAAAATTTAATCATTCAAAACCATAAATAAAATAATTTAACCTAGCACCAAACATTTCTCAAATATTGAAGGAGACCAGAAGGATAATAATATATAGGAATTTAGGACACTCGTGATCCTTTTTTGGAACTTTCGTAGCTTTCCATGGTGCAATGGTCCTATGATAAGTTGGATCCTGAGTGATATTGATATTATGTGTCTAGTTGAAACTTGGGAGCGTGAGGAGTCTAAGGTCCCCAACATAGAAGGATTTATCTCGTGGTGGACATGGAACAAAAAATCCCATCATAGAGGGATAGGAGGCATATCTTGTTATATTAGAATGAGCATTTATCGTCACATTTAACTTCATAATATTGACCCTCTCAATCAATACATTTGGATAGAAATTTCAAACACCAATGCTAAGAAAATGTATATAGAAATTTGTTATTTTGCACCTATTAATTCTACTTTTTATAAGAAAAACAATCTAGATAACAATTGTCCCTATAACAATTTAGAACAAGATATTTATAGTTTGAAAAATGAAGGTAATATCATCCTGCTAGGAGACTTTAATTCTAGGACTGCAACTAAACAAGCTACTCTTTTAGTTATTGATTCCAACTATAATACTTTACGGCTAGATGAGGACCTTGCTTTATCTAATATTTACAAAAGAACCTGTAAAGACCTAATTGAGAATTTCTTTGGTACTAAGTTGGTCAAGCTTTGTAGCTCTCAAGACCTAATAACTTGCGATGGAGTAATGAAGTGTCCAAAGTCTAACCATATGACTTGTATTCATGGGCTAGGTAGTAGTGTCATAGATTATGTGATATATGATATCCATTTTTCCAACCAAATAGAAACTTTTGACCTTTTAAATGACCATGAGCCCGACTATGGTCATAAACCTTTAAACCTAACTCTAAATTTTTCCATGCATAGGAGAGCCATTGAAGAGAATTTTGATAATCAAAGGAATTTGCACTTTGACAAATTAATTCTTCTAACTTATAAGGAAAACAATTAATAACTCTATCATAATTTTACAACTACCGTTTCCACTTCTATTAACAAGTTCTCTTTCGAGGTGTCCTATAAAAAGAATAATAGAATGACCAACCCTTGGTATCATAAAGAATGTAAAATTGCTAGCAAATCCATTATGGATGCTTCTAATGAGTCCTTAAAACTCAATAAGGTCAATATGTACAAATCCCTAATTAAAAGTAAAAAAATGTACTGTATTAATAAAAGGCAAGGGAAACTTTCACAACTATATAATCTAGATCCTAAGAAGTTTTGGAGCCAAATTATAAACCACAATACTAAAAAAAAAATAGGATTCCCTTAAGGAACTGGAATTCCTACCTTAAAAATATTTATGAGTTCCCTAATGCCATGGACACCATTCATATTTTCCCTACAAAGTAAGAATTTTTTGTTTAGATGACATAGATTTTGGGATTAAGCGACTTTCAAATAGGAAAGCTAATGGCATTGAAAACTACCAAGTTGAAATTTTTAAAATCGAAGGACCTATCCTTATCCACCACATACAAAAGCTCTTCAATTTAGTAGTCAAGTAGGGCTTCTTTAAACCCTAGATGAAAAGCCTCATTGTACCTATTTTTAAAAATGGGGATATAAACTTTCTCTCTAATTATAGGACCATTATGATTAACCCGATTTTAGCCAATATTTATGGAATTATTTTGGAAAAGAAGATTAGCCTTTGGCTAGAAATTCATGGTAAAAGAGTTAAAGGCTAGGCTGGGTTTAGGAGATACAATTCAATTGTGGACCATCTTGTTAAATTTAGGATCGTTGCAGAGGAGTTCCATAATACTAAAACCTTTTTTGTTGTTTTCTTGACATTAGAAAAGCTTTTGACATGGTTACTAGGAAAAACCTTTGGAATAGGTTGGAATAGATAAAAGGGCCTCTCGAGTTGAGAGTTGCTTCAATAAGGATGTATGAGAATGTTATTGTTACGTTTAAAAACACTAAGGGTTGGTCAAAAGAGATTAACTACAATATTGGAGTCAAACAAGGTTGTCCCTTGTCCCCTACCCTTTTTGGGATACACATTGACAAGTTGGAAGATTGCTTGGAAAAACAAGGTTGTGTTGTCCCTACTCTCACTGGTATAGTCATCAATATTCTTCTTTATGTTGATGATATTGTTCTCATGGAAAGCAGTCCCCATGATCTTGAAAACCAAGAATCCTCAAGGATTTTTTCTCCAATATGGGATGACTGTCAATACTAATAAGACTAAGGTCATGATTATTAAATACAATAAGACCAGTTATGATGCGTTCATATATGACACCAACAACTTGGAGGAAGTGACTTCATACAAATGTCTTGGAATTGATATTCACCACAAGCTCAATTTAAATTGTAGCATTGAGAAAATGATTATTGGGGGATGGAAAGTTTATTATGGGCTTGAAAACAATTGTAAATCAACGGATATTTGGAGTTGGGATAGGAATAAAATCATCTTTGAGACTCTTGTTACACCTATTATTCTTTATGGATGTGAAGTCTAGGGTTGTAGTATCTCTGATAAATCCTGGAGAAAGACAGAGCAAATACAAAATAATTTTATAATCTATAATCTCAAAATTAAAGGTAATACACTCTATCCCAACATCCTCTTAGAAACAAGCCTCTCCGCCATTGAGAGCATGGCTATGACTAGATACCTAATGTATAAGAAAAATTTAAACATGGAAGAGAAGATGCTTCCTAAAATTTCTTGAAAATAGAGTCATAATCACCACCAAATCAAGCGAGGATGGCATAAAGATGCATGGTCTTGGCTAAAGTATTGGGGAATCATGGAAGGCACCATTTTCCCGCCTAAAGATACTATTAAAAAAATCGTCAAATCAAAATTTAAGGAGAAAACATGGTGTGACAAAGAGTTAGAGGAAAAAAGAAAATTAAGGCAATATAAGGATGTAATCAACCCTAACCTAGAAGATCAAAATTATCAATATGTTTTTCCAAGTGTAAAGAAAAAAATAAGCATTCCTAAAATAAGAACAAATTCTCAAGAGCTCCATAGTGAAATTGGGCGTTGGTCAATTCTGAAAATGCCATGGGATGTAAGAGTGTGTCACCTTTGTGACACTAAGAAGGTTGAAGATGAAAATCACTTTCTCTTAGATTGTCCACCATATACCCATATTAGATCTCATTTTCAAAATATTTGTCACACTACCAACCTTCATAACCTCTTAACTCAACAAAAGTATGGTGATCTTGGAAAATTTTTCTTAATGTTTTTTGAGCACATAAACAAAATTCTAAAGAATCCAAAGTAATCAATTACCCTCTTAAGGTCCAATAGACCAATTCGATCTTAGTGGATGTTAATCATCATCATCAATATAATCATCATCATCATACAGTCTGAGTGGGCCTAATGGTTAAAAATTTGTGTTTCCTCCTAAGTGGTCACAAGTTCACAAGTTCAAATCTAGAGGGCGGTGGGGTATGTATACCTCCGTAGAATTTACCAGTCATTTGGTGTGGTGGCTTGACTGTGACCTTTAAAATAGATTATTATTATTATTAGGAACAAATTTATCTACCTCTTTAAAAAAATATTATTTATGTATTTACCTCAGTTGAAAAACTATATATACCATGTAATAAACAAAATAACTTTTTTAATACTAAACATTAGCTTAATCTATTTTGAATCTTAGTCCCCACACCTCCCATTTAAAGGATAATGCTTTCATTATTTGATGCATGTGTTATATGTCTATTTCTAAGGAAAAAGACTTTCTTTCAATATTCTAGGTTTTGACATTTTCATTTAATTTTCATAATATAAATATAGATGAAATCACTCAAAACCATTCAATTGAATAAATAAAAATAACAGTTTTTAATATTAATTAAATAAAAATAATATTTTTATGTTAGAATTTAAATTAACTTATTTTAAATCATATTCCCATACAATTATGAAATACGTTACACATCTATTTATGTTGAAAAATAAATCATTCAAAACAATAAATAAAATAATATTTTCAAGTAAATATATTTATTTTCAAATAATATATAAATATTTTCAAATAAGTTGTTAAGTGTATTTTAAATGTTCTATCTTTTGGAAGTTTTTCTGTAGTGACCTAACTTAATTAAACCCAAAAATTCATACAATTAAACATGAAATTCTTTTCTCATTGCATAAGTAATTCATTAACCATCATATAAGCATATAATATTCAACAAAATTTATATTTTATTTACATCATGAAAATAACTTACATAATCATCGCATAATTCAACAATTTCATAAATAAAATACCTCTTCCTGGTGCTAACTCCAGCTGATATGGTTGTCCTCTCTACTTCCTTTCCCAACCTGCTGCTTGACCAAACCCCACCCAAACCGACTAACCAGCCATCCAGCTAGGAGCAACCTGTCCGGCTCTCTAGCTCTAGGATACTGTAAGGAATCCCGACCCCCATGCCCAAAACCCCTAGCAACCTGGTGCCTCCTGCAATGGTTCACCAAAACTCGAAAGCCCAGCTCCTCAAAACCAGAAAATATCCCAACCAGAAATACAATCTTCTTCCCCCCAATAATTCATCCTCCCCAAATTCCCATAATCCCCTCCCGGAGGACTCTTCCCCGTCATATCTTCCCCCATCCACCGACTCCCTATCCTCCATTAATTACCTTATCCCATGCCTTTATTACCTTATTCTATGCCTTTATTAACTTATCCTTCATTTAATGCTTAAAGTCTTTAATTAAATAAATTAAAATTATTAAGCCCCTTTCATTCATTACACAAACCTTTAATGAGTTAATTGATTAATTAATTAGTCAATCAACAGATATAAATAATTAATTAAGAAATAATTAATTAAGAAATATTATTAAGAAATAAACATTATTTAACTAAGACATATTTGGACAGTTAGATTATCTAATTAATTATAATTAATAAACCCTATGCAACTATTTAACCAGGGTTGTTACATACACCCACCCTTCAGGAAACTTCGTCTCAAAGTTAAGGTATCTCATGGTACAAAGGAAAAGAAACATGGTTCACACATTCATAACAATTAACTGACACTATTAGTAAGTAAGTCAAGAAAACTCATACATACTAGTGTACATGTACAAGAAATGCATGTGTAGCTAGTACATATAAGTCTCGTGCATGTACTAATAATCAATACCTATCACCCTTTAGTAATTTATGTATGCATCCAATCCAATCAACAAGACTACTCTTTTATAAAAGATAATAAACCAGTCAAATGTTTGTGAAATTCTTTAGTTACAATTATCCTGTTCAACAATTTTATTTAGACAACTGTGGTATAGTTACATAACCATGAATATTCATATATACACATTTTTGTTTTAAGGAAAAAACATTAAATTCCACCATCAGACAAATCTCCACACTTTCTCAACTATTCTACTTATCCTTCCTCCCTAACTTACTTCCATCTTCATTCCTGTCCTTCCTCTGCTGGACTATCTTGGAGCATCAACTATATTGACCTAAATCCAAATAGAACCTGTAAGCGGAAGTGTCACTATCTTGACCAAGCTTCCCCAGCAATCAACTGACAGTCATCATCACACGTCTAGGGGAGCATGAGCTAACATCATCCTCCCATGACTTCAGGTTTCAGAGGATACATAGTGAGAAATGCCTCCACCCCTCTTAATCATAACTAGGGTCCACAGCCTATAATGGGATATACAGTGGCACCGTGTTGCTGGGAGTTTTGTCATCATTTATTCGGTTTTGGGTAGTCTCATCACCTAAAATCCTGCACTGGTCCATATATCATAGCAATGCATACAAACCAAGATAATTTCACATACAAATATTCATACCATATTGTTTCTCAGCCAGTGGTCAAGACATCCACTTTCATCATCATTACCCCTTGGCTATTTCATAGCCCATAACCTGCAGATTAGTCTGTAACACAAACTCATACATTTCTATGCATTATCATCATGTAATTGTGTACAATCATCATTTCAATTCGGTATCCTTGTACCAACAACTTAACATTAAATTTTTCAAGTTAGAAATAGATCTCCTAATATCCCATAATTCAATTTCGACACCCATTCATAAAATTATCATTTACCAAATATATTGCATCATATCCAACATCATTCTAATAACATTTAAACCTTCACAGGATTCACATTCACTCAATATGTCGCATCATATCCATCATCATCAATAACACTTAAACATTCATAAAATTTACATTCACATAGTAGATCGCATTATATCCATCATCATGAATAACATTTAAACATTCATAAAATTTACATTCTCATAGTAAATAGCATTATATCCATCATCATCAATAACATTTAAACATTCATAAAATTTACATTATCATAGTAGATCGCATTATATCCATCATCATCAATAACATTTAAACATTCATAAAATTTACATTCTCACAATATATCGCATCATATCCATCATTATTCAAATACATATAACATTCATAAAGGTTCATACGTCTTAAAAGTTTAAGTGTATCATTTAATAGTTTCACTATGAATAGAAAATAATATATGTAGGCCTTAGGTAATCCCGGTTGTCTAAATCAAAGGTGGTGTTACATACACCCAACCTTTAAGAAACATATTCTCGAGGTGGTAAAAAAAGTGGGATAGTCTTGTCGTAGTTTCTCGACGTCTTCCCAAGTAGCAGATCCTGGACTATACTTGTCCCATTCGACCTTAACTTGGTCTACCAGACGGTTCCTGAGCTGTCAGACTCTATGGTCCAATATGGGTAATGGTTCTACCGTGAGATTTTCCATGTCTGATACCTGGAATTCCTTCCAATTTAGTTTATGTGATTCATCACCAACATAATGACGTAAAATAGATACATGAAAAACATTATGAGTTTTATGCAAGTGGGGTGGCAGTACAAGACGATAGGCAACAGGTCCAATTTTCTCCTGGATTCTAAACAGTCCTATAAATTGAGGTGACAACTTTTTCCCCTTCCTGAACCATATGGTACTCTTATTAGGCTTGATACGAATGAAAACCTGGTCTCCCACTTCATAACTTCGGTCAGTCTTGTGTGCATCTACATAAATTTTCTTCCTATCCTGTGCTTCCTTCAGTCTCTGCCTAATATGAATCACTTGTTCCTCCATCTCTTGAATCAATTGTGGCCCAAATGTTACTCGGTCTTCTAGTTTATCCCAACTCAACGACATTCTGCATGGCCTTCCATAAAGAGCTTCATAGGGTGGCATTCTGATGGAGCTATGAAAACTGTTATTGTAGGAAAACTCTACCAAAGGTAGGTACTTCTCCCACTGGGTTTGATTATCCATGAAATACATCTTGAGCATGTCTTCCATGACTTGATTTACTCTCTCATTTTTCCCATCTATTTCAGGATGATAAGTTTCACTTAAGTTCGACTGAGTCCTCAACGTTGACTGCAAACTTGTCCAAAACCTAAAAGTGAATCTGGAGTCCCTATATGAAATGATCTTCTTAGGTATCCCACGTAAAAAGATAACCTCATTTTTCACTGTAGCATGGTTCAAGTCCCTGTAATCTATACACATTCGTAAGGAACCATCCTTCTTATTTACAAAAAATACTAGTGCACCCCAAGGTGAAACACTTAGCCTTATTAGCCCTAAGTCTAACGACTCTTTCAACTGCATTTGCAACTCACAAAGTTTTGGCGCTGTCATATGATACACGGTCTTGGAAATCGGTTCTGCACCAGGTTTTAGCTCAATAGTAAAATCAAGCTCCCTCTCAGGAGGTAACCCTGACAACTCATTCGGAAAAACATCCTTAAATTCTGACAACACCGGGTACTGATCTAATCAGGGCCCCTTCATTTCATTCACTTCTTCCACTACATATAGTGAACACCCTTGCCTCAAACATAGCTTAACCTTCATAGTTGAGATAAAGCGTGATGACACCCTTCTTCGTACACCCTGGATCTCAAGTGGTCTTCCTTCATCGTTGACAGAAAGCACCCTTTTTGGGAAACAATCTACCAAAGCTCGATGAGCTTATAACCAATCCATTCCAATGATTAGGTCATACACCCCAAGAGCAGTAACGTATACCTTCAACCTGGTAGTACACACTCCCAGGACTACTATACAATTATCAACGCTCGGTCCTACCGCTTTTTTTTCCCCCGAAGCCATCTCGACTTGTTTAAAGTCATCATGCTCGTAGGCTGCCATCCCACTCTTTTCTAATGAAGATGGTGAAATGAAACTATCTGTCGCACAAGAATCAAATAAAATCTTAACATTGATATGATTTAGCATACCTGATGACTCCACCACCGTGGATTGATGTTTGGCCTGGCGATTATAAACCGTTGCATAAATTTGGTGGCTGCTACTTTCTCTTCCCACCAGGGCCTTTCCTTCTCTATACACAAATCTTGATTGTAACTCTGGGCAATCATGCTGGTAGTGGGGTCCTCCACATCCCCAACACGTAACACGTGATTGAACCTGCACACTATTATGTGACTGTCTTTGAAATGATTTCCTTCCCCTGGAACCCCTGCCTCTACTAGCTGTTCCCTGAGATGGTCGTGGACCTGCCTGCATCGTTGGTGATGAACGAGATGTTCCACTTGCTACCATTGAAATCCCTGCGGCTACTATCCTTGGTGTGACTCTGTTACCATATGGAGGTGGCCTTGGGCCCCCTCCCCTGGGAAATGTCTTAGGGGTCTTATTTACAAATCCAGGATGATGCGGAAAGGTCGGTCTCATGCCTCTAGTAAAATTCATGTGATCCTTTGCATAACGCGCATTTTCCATAGCTTCCGCTACTGAAGACGGTTTCCACATCCGCACCATAGCCCTTATTTTAGGGTTTATCCCATAGACGAAGTGTTCTACCTGTCGTTGGTCATTATCCATATATGAAACATACCTGACTAATTCCATAAACCTAATCTCATATTCCTCTACGGTTTTGTTTCCCTGTACTAGAGCATGAAACACTTCTACCTGTTGTTCCTCATAGTAAGCTGGTAGATATTTCCTTCGAAACCTCTCCTTGAAAATTTTCCAAGATACTGTGTCCGGGGTAAGATACAGTTGCCTTTCCAGGTTTCCCCACTAGTTCAAAGCATTGCCTCTTAACTGAAAAATTGTTGTCTTCACCTTTGAGGTTGATGCATAGTCCCTTAAGGAAAAACACCTTGTCATGCCTTCCAACCATGCTTCTGCGTGTTCACTTGTGTGACCCCCGACAAACTCTGGAAGTTTAATCTTCTGCAATTCTCTAGTGATGTCTTTGGGTGGAGGTCCTCCCCCTGAATCCCTTGATGCTTCTGGATTACCCATTCCATATGGTGGGGGTTCCACTTCGATCCTTGTCAGTTGTCACCCTTTTAAAGTCTCATTTATGGCCTCCAACGAGCGCAGTATGAGAGCTAGTTCCAGCGATGGTGGTGGTGGCACTAGTGGTGTTGGCGGTGCCTGCGATGATGTTCCCCTGCCTCGATTCCCTCGAGTCCTAACCATCCTGTATGATTTAACCTGCATCAACCAAAGTTGTTAGGGTGAGTTCAAGGACGTTTCAAATTTGCGCAACTTAAACTTAGAAAACTGGGTTAGGCATAATTTTTTTTTTCTTTACTTGTCTGTAAACATACATTACTCTCTTTAGGGAATTGGCTAGGTTAGGGCTAAAGCGTCTAAGCTTGATTTCTTCGCCTAAGAAAACTATTGATTCCTTCGTCTGGTATCTTTGCTAGCACTGTACCCCACTCACTAATTCCTCTAACTTACCTGCCTAGTGTGCATGAATCCCCCTCCCACTAATCTTGGTCTAAGTCCATATACTTTCGCTAAAACAATCTAATTAGTCACTTTAATTAGTCGCATCCACTTTCCTTGATGCCATTCCTGAGCTAGACACAACTAGCATCTACCAAACTCCTTTACACTGTCAGTGTGAGAAAAGTAAATTAGAGGAAGTTGTTCCTCCTTCCTTAAGCATGAATTATAAATTTTAATAATATAAATATAATTAAAATTTAACTCTAATTATAATTAAATATAATTTAACTATAATTATAATTAAATATAATTTAACTATAATTTAACTCTAATTATAATTAAATATAATTAAACTATAATTAAACTATAATTAACTTCAATTATATTTAAATTAATTTAAACTATAATTTAAATTAAAACATTATATTTAACATAAATGAATAAAATAATAAAAAAACAATAATAAGAAAAAAAAAAAAAAACAATTTTTAGCATGGGCGATGGGTCCTCGCAAGAGGCCCACGTGCCCCCTCCTCCCCGATGCTCATCCCATAACCCTAAAACCCTACACACCTCCTAACAAACCCTAAACTCCTCAACCCTTCACTCCCTCACTGTCCCCTCTCCATTCTCCTCTCTCCCTCTGCTCTTGGCGTTGGTGCTAGTGTATGGCGGTGACACTTGGGCGTTTAGTGAAAGATAAAACACCTCTTACAGGCTCCTCTCTTGGTCATGGCTTGTTCGACTCGACGCTTGTGCATTTGGGCATTTGCTTCTATGTTTTTTTTTTTTATAGCGCAGTTTCTTTTTCGTTGCTGAATGGTAAGTTTTGGCTGGCCGACTCTCTTTCCCTGCATTTTGTTTTCCCACTGTGTCATTTTTCCATCAAAATCAGACCTTGTTAGCACTGCATGTTCTCATTGTTGCTCTCAACCATAGTATATGAGTGTGTCACCACAGTGTGCCTCGTTGTCCGGTGATTGTGAAGTTGTATGCGTAGCTCTACCCGGTTTGAATGGTGCATTAAGTTATATAGGCTATCCCATCAGCCCAGCCCATGCGAAGCTGCCTCACCCCTCCCGATTATCCTGTTAAACATGTGATGTGGAAATTTTAATTCATATGAAAGGTATGGAAAGAAAGTAACTATATATTATTAAGATAGGGAGGTGTAGGAGCCTTACAGAGTGGTTGTCATAGGCTTCATTATTTTACTGTGTAGCTGATTTAAGATAAGAATCTTCTGTAAATGGTGTTTTTCTTAGGGGCTAAGCAGCAAGAGATGCCCACTGATAGTTCCATGGACACCTAAATGAAAACCTCACGGGAACGTTTTCTATGTCATTTCCAACCTTGTTTCATTTATTTATTTGTTTTCTCCTACTGAAACCCTCCATTTTTCATACGGAGTGGGATCGAGACACCTGGAGCATGTTTCTTCCTAAATTCTCAGTTAGAATGGGTACTGCTGAAAATCAAACCTGTGCTAGCTGTGGTAAACCTCCACTAACTTATTATTGCTATAACATAGCCTAACTAACTAAGTCATTTCCACATTTTTTGGATGTTCCTGCGAAATTGTCTGGTTTAGATTGTCTTTTAGGGTTTTTGGCTTCTTGCTGCTCATATTTGTTTTAAAAGAAATCTCGACAGTGGTTATCCACATGGCCGTGTATGGATGTGTTGTTTACGATAATTCTAATGCTATAAGATTTTTGGTTCTCAAAGCTGCCAGGCTCCTTTTGTCAGTTATTTGTAGTTTCGTGTTAATTAATTTGTGGTGTGACCATAATTTGCAAGTCACAAGGTCGTTGATTTCTACTCTTCCACGATTATCAATTATTGTTATATACGTGATTATTAGCTATTGTTGTATCTATGACTATTGATTTTTGTTATATCAAATGCTTATGACATGTTTCTGGATTGGACTTTCATTTCTATTTTCAACTAGCTCGAGATATAAGTGTATATTTTTCTTTTATTTTTTTGGACAGAAACATAAGGTTTTTAGTTAATATTTACAATAGTACATTGCATATGCTAGCTATACCCGTGGTTTGTATATTTTTTTGACTCAGGATTTTCTTCCGGAGACGACCATACAGAGGAGATTCCACGAAAGAATGGCAGATACCTTTTTATGTTGCCATTTGAAAATTGCAATTCACTAAAGCATGGAAACAAGATTTCTAGTTTTAACTACTTTGTACTGTGAAAACAAAAGTAGACACAAAATATCTCACTGTGCTTGTGAGATTCGATCATCAAGAATATTCTTTTACTCACGTTAATTAGAGTTTCTAACTCTTTGATTCTCATTCATGGGTTCTTCTGATGTGCATTTCCATGGTGGTGTGACCCGTGCTCGTGCTTTTACAGATAGCTATTAGAACCATTAATACTTATATATATATATATATATAT
>JZKD02S0327182.1:67973-81259 GCA_000966675.3 Picea glauca
TATATATATATATATATATATATATATATATATATATATATATATATATATATATATATATATATATATATATATATATATATATATGTATGTATGTATGTATGTATATATATATTGTATACACTGTTAATACTTATATATTTTTTTTCATTACATGTAGTGCATAGTAGTTTCCCCATATAGCTCTTACAATCCATTCTATTACTACGACTAACCCCCCTCTGTTATGATTCTGTCAAACCAAGACGACCTTTCTTCCTCAAGAGAGTACAAAATTCAACTGTCCGATGTGACCCAGATAAAATCTCTCAATTTTGTTTTGTTCAGAGGAAATGTGAAAGAATTTGTTCTAGTTTCCTTAGCTTGTAGTAGTTGGGAAAAGGCAAGAGGAATAGTAGGCATGACTTTCTGCTACTATTTTATAGACTATAGTGACTTTCCCTACCAAAGGAATATCCTGGGTGAACCATTTTCTAAGTTTTCCCTCAGATTTAATTAAATCACAGTCCCACATATCTTTTGCAGACACATCAATGTGAAGGAGAATTCCCAAATATATTACTAATATAGATCCCTATTAATCCAGATATATTAAGCACCAAGAGGGATCAGGAAAGGGGATTCCCAAATATCTTTCTAACACAGATCCCTCTTAATTATATACCCATTAAGCACTGATCGAGTGAAATCCTCTTCCTGCTTCAAATATCCTCGGTTATCTATGCTAGTTTATTTATTTATTTTTTTGTCTATATCTGTGTTAAAAATTTTCAGTATGTATATTTCATTTATTTTTATATCCATGTTAAAAAAAAAAATTGTGTGCTTGGCTTGCAGGTTAGGTGGAGCTAGAGTTGGAGTTGGAACTTGGCCCTCAGGTCTAGATTTCAAACTAAGGCTCTGATACCATGTGTAGTGACCTAACTTAACTAAACCCAAAAATTCATAGAATTAAACATGAAATTCCTTTCTCATTGCATAAGTAATTCATTAACCATCATATAAGCATATAATATTCAACAGAATTTAAATTTTATTTACAACATGAAAATAAGTTACATAATCATCGCATAACTCAACAATTTCATAAATAAAATACCTCTTTCTAGTGCTAACTTTCGCTGATATGGTTGTCCTCTCTGCTACCTTGCCCAGCCTGCTCCTTGATCAAACCCTGCCCAAACCGACTAACCACCCAGCCAACTAGGAGCAGCCTATCTGGTTCCCTAGCTCTAGGATACTGTAAGAAATCCTGGCCCCTGTGCCCAAAACCCCCAGCAATCCGGTGCCCCCTGCAATGGTTCTCTAAAACTCCAAAGCCCAGCTCCTCAAAACCAAAAAATATCCCAACCAGAAATATAGTCTTCTTCCCCCCAATAATTCTTGCCCCTCAAATTCCCATAATCCTCTCCCGTAGGACTCTTCCCCGTCATATCTTCCCCCATCCACTGACTCCCTCTCTGCCATTAATTACCTTATCCCATGCCTTTATTACCTTATGCTATGCCTTTATTACCTTATCCTTCATTTAATACTTCATTCCCCCCCTGCATAAGTAAAGTCTTTAATTAAATAAATTAAAATTATTAAGCCCCTTTCATTCATTACACAAACATTTAATGAGTCAATTGATTAATTAATTAGTCAATCAACAAATATAAACAATTAATTAATAAATAATTAATTAAGAAATATTATTAAGAAATAAACATTGTTTAACTAAAACATATTAGGACAGTTAGATTATCTAATTAATTATAATTAATAAACCTTATGCAACTATTTAACAAGGGTTGTTGGTGACTTTTTTCATTTGATTTTGTCCGAAATCTGGCGAAGAATGGTTGAATCTGCAGATTTGAGTGGCTAAGTTTCTATATTCCAAGTGCTTCAGTTTTTTCTGCATTCTTAATAGATTTATACATTTAGAAATGCAATTTAAACAACACAAAATAAAAATTCTGTTCAAATTTACATAACCAGATTTTTAATTAAAACATAATAAAAAATACCAAAAACATATTTTAATTTCAAACTGCTCCTCTCAACAAAATAATAAATGTTCCACAAGTTTTAAATAACTTTTAATACACACCATCACATCTAACTGCTTTTAAATCCAAAGTATTTAACTCCAATATATCCTAACCTATCAAGCATTTATTACTAAAACCCTAAATTATTTTTAAATAAGTAAAATGTTATGAATTACAATGCCCAAATGCTCAGTGATTTCATTTCCACTGTAAATACTGCATGGTATACAGTGGCAGCAGTTCAAATCAGATCAAATAACTGCAACCTTTGGTTGGATTTGGTCTTCTCAGGCCATGGAGCAGCGAACAGGGTGGAATTTAAGGGTTGATCTTCCGGTAGTGAATGTCAACGCCAGTTCATGTGAATTACCTCCTGGACTCCATGTTGTCAAAGAAGAGGATGGTTGAATATTTGGACTATCAGAGACAACGGGTAAAACAGATGTTAGCTAGAAAGAGGAAAGTTGAATATTTGGACAATCAGAGACAACAGGTGAAACAGATGCTAAACATAAATTTAGGAGACATCCCTGATCATGTCGGTGCCAATGAACTGGACAGTGAACTTCAAGAGGCAAACTTCAGTTTGAGGCCGCCAAATCGAACTGAGGATCCGCAGAGCAAGCGAAAAGAGAGAATTGAACCAGAGGAAACAGTTACTGCCGAATTCAATATTCAATACAAAGAGGCCAGTGAAAGGAGGTCAGTGGTGTCAAAGTTCCATGATTTAGTCCTGGCACATAAAGAGGAAAGATTGGATAAACAGGACGATCCAAAAACCATAAAAGTGTTCGACCACGCATCAGATAAACTGAACTTTCTTAGGAAAAATCTTTGCAACAATCATATAGGATCTGTTCCCGGTGTCGAAGTCGGAGATGTATTCTAGTCTCGAAAGCTGCTGAGCATTATAGGTTTGCACAGACCTTTTCAGGCAGGTATATATTACCTAAAGCCTGAAGAAACAGGCCACATGGTGCCATTGGCTACCAGCATTGTTGTTTCTGGTGGTTACGAGGACAATATTGACAACGGAGATGTGATGATATACGCAGGCCAAGGTGGGAAGGATCATCACGGAAGCAAGTAACAGGTTTATGATCAGGAGCTCACTCCAGGGAATGCAGCCCTATGGAACAGCTGGAGGAAGAAACAGCCCGTTAGATTAATCCGATCATGTGAAGAATTGCCATGTGGGTATAGGTATGATGGACTCTACAATGTAGAGCATTCCTGGTCAGAAAAAGGACGAGCAGGATATCGGGTGTATAAATTCAAACTAAGGCGGAAAGGAGATCAGCCTCTTCTAGTTTCTCTCATAGTCCGTTTTAGGGACAGTTCGCATGGTAAGAAAACAAGTGTAATCAAGGAAGACATCGCGGAAGGACGACACACATTTTCTATACCCGTTGTTAATTCTGTAGATAGTGTCTACAGTATTGATGATTTCAAATACCTCCTTACTGTGGAATATCCATATTGGTTGCCGAAACCAAGGTTGCCAGAAGGCTGCTGCTGTATCGGAGGATGCACTGATGCTGGGAACTGTCTTTGTGCTAGAAGAAATGGAGGGGAATTTCCTTACAGAGCAAATGGGACACTCGTTAAAGCTAAGACAGTAGTGTATGAGTGTGGTCCTAAATGCAGATGCCCACCAACTTGCACAAACAGGGTTGCTCAACATCGATTGAAGCATAAGATTGAGATCTTCAGGACACCAAGGAAGGATTGGGGAGTTCGGACACTGGACTTCGTACAGGCAGGTGCATTTATTGCTGAATACACAGGTAATCTATGTCGCTCCCGAAACAGCTCAATGAATAAGCTTATTTTCCCAATTTCGTCTATACCCATGGAAGGAATTTCGGGTGACCTGCGAGGGGTGGTCGACGATGAGTTAGTATCGGCCTCTCCTTTTCGCACATAAACTATGATATACAGGTCGCACACCCCACTGTGGGCATGGTCTCCTTATTATCTTCTTTAGTGTGTATTCTTGCATACTTTTTTTCCACCTCAAGAACGTTCTAGGTATGTCCTCTTCCCGATGTCAGAAGGAACTCGGGTTAATATGGGCCTGCAGGAAACTACACTCTCTGGTACTTCAAGATGATAATTTTCTCATTAAATATTTTTTCTTGGGATTAGGATGGGGCTTATTATTTCAACAAATATAATTTGGGGTCATTTTGACATAGTGATATCATGGCCAATATTTCTAGGCTTCACCCCCATAGTCAGTGATTGGAAATCTAAACAATAATACAGTTACTTTTTTCACATGCCATATCATAATGATCATAATTAATGATTAATTACAAGTTGGAGAAATAGGTGTATTACACTATTTGGGGATGTATTTCACTATCGAAGGATGTTGAGTATTATAGGTTGTACATACCTATTTAGGAAGGTATATATTACCTAATCCTAGAGAATCAAGACACATTGTGCCATTCAAAACCAACATTGTTGTTTCTAATGGTTATGAAGAAAATATTGACAACATATATGTGATAATATATGTAAGCCAAGGTGTGAAGGATCATCATGGAAATGAGAAACAAGTTTATGGTCAACAACTCACTCGAGAGAATGCACTAGCCCTATGGCATAGTTGGATGAAGAAACAACGTGTTATATTAATTCGATCATTTGAGGAATTTCCTTGTGGATATAGGTATGATTGAATCTACAATGTAGAGAATTCCTGGTCAAGAAAAGGATGAGTAGGATATGTAACATCCCTAGCCACCTGGGCTGGGCCATGCCACAAAAATTTCAACTAGTCGTGTACTAATACCAAACTCTAATGTACCCTGTTACCAACACTTAAGAAAATTCCTTGATACCTATTTGTAACATCCCCAAATTATTGTTGATCAATTCCACTCTAAAATTGTAGTGCTCAAATTCTTCAGTATAACATTGTCTGTGCAGAAATAGTTGAAGTAAGGCAGACGAATCCAAGTTGGATCGTACCACATTAAGTTTCCCCACTTGACACAACTTATAGCCATGGAAGTAACACATTGCATATGTGCACAAAATCATATTGACAACACAACATTATTGTGCATGTATTCCAACTCACTACTATGCATAGAACCATTCTGGCGTTACACACAAATTATGTGTTTCTTGTGCATGCAGACTACTTCCCTACACACATAAGTGAATGTATAGGTCAATATTACAAGAAATATTACAAATTACAAGGTTGTAGAATTTTTTTACATATGTCTATAGCTTTTCTTCTACAATTGGACACCTTAATTTTTTTGCTGTGAAAAAAGACCAAAACTTATATCTTGTAGGACAAAGAGGGGAAAATTTGCATTGGTGTAAATTTTCCTTGGAGAAAAATCCACACCATGCTACACTAAAATGCACACCTAGGTTTCAAAACTCATTCAATTCAAGTTTTTCAAGTTGTAAATAATTGGTTAAGTCAATTTATATAATCCTATATACTTATTTTTTCAATTGCAATCATACAAGGCTCTCGTATGCAAAAATAGACAAGAAATATCTAATAAAACCCTAGAAATGCACAACTTGTTTGTAAAAGCTAAGTCAAGGTTCTATTATACCTTATATTTGAGTTATGAAAATTGTTGGGGGTGTCGTCTATTATATTAGACATTTTCATGTTACTAATTTTGCAATTGCAAGTTTAGAATGATTGTTAAACGAAAGAGAGAAAGTTTGCTTCGTTTTTTGGAAGATCCAAACTATGGTGAGTTACAAAATTAAAATGCACTCCCAAGCTTCCCTGTAGCTCAACAAATTGTTTATATGTTGTAATATGGATGTATATATATGATAAATTTATGTATGCCATTTAAAGTGAAACTGAAGAACGTAAGAGTTGTTTTCATGCACCTAGATTTGGGATTTCATGTAAATTTGAGGGAAAAAAAACCTTAGTATAAAATGTACAGGTTGTCTCAATTTTGACCCAAATTGACAGGTTCAACTTGAATAAGGTGTAGTTACTGATTTTACACTTGTCTATAACCTTAGATTGGCATTTTCGACAAAAAAAAAAACAAACCATTTGATGTGTGTAAAGGCTAAAAATTATCTTCTAAGACCAAATGGACAAATCATTAAATTTGACTATTTGAAACCTTATTCCCAAAGTCTTTTAATCTTCCATAATTTAATATTTAAGTTGTAAATTGATGATTAGAATATTTTTAACATGTTTTTACAATTGGGAGTGAATTTACACACCAAAAATGATTATTTATATGCATAAAGTTTCATGAACTTTTGATTAATCAAAGGGTGGTTCGATGTGAGAGAAATAAAGGTCAATGAATTCCAACCAACCAATGGTACATATAAAATGACATAAAAATAACAACACATAATTAACTCATATATAAAAGAAAATTTAAAGGGAATAAGTCATAGAAAATACAGAGTTTGTTAACGTCCAACTTGTTTGATCCTAGTTGGAGAGTGTGTAATTTATATTTTTACATATGCATATACCTTTGTTTATGCATTTAGATAAGTAAAACCCTTTTCTATGCAGAAAGAACCAATTTTGTCTTATAGACTAAAGAGGTCAATATTACATGAAATATTACAAGTTATTGGGTTGTAGAAAATTTAACATCTGTATATACCTTTGTTTCTCCAGTTGGAAAATTAAACCCCTTTTTCGTGCAAAAGGACCAAAAATTTCCTTATACGACAAAGAGGGAAAATTTTGCATTGGCGTAAACTTTTCCTTAGTGAAAAATTGTAATGTTCCTGATGTTGAACCCCATTTGTATTTGTACATATAGGTTGGTGAGTTGTTGGTACCAATTATAAATGTGCACACATAGGCTTGTGAGTCGTTAACACCATGTTTCGGTTTTCCGCACACCTGAGTAGTGCGCAAGGATTGTTATCAAAGAAAGGGTGCACACATTTCAGAGTGTTGCACACACCTAGGAAAGTTTGTGTGGTGGAACATCTGTTGGACACACTAACCACAAAGACAGGGTGGGGGTGACTCATTGTGTGACTCTTTTTTATAATTATTTCTTCCTTTATTTAGAAATCACTTAAACATTTATTCATTCATTATTATCTACTTGCATACATCAAAAAAATTCATCAATAATAAATAACTATGAAACATCACCATAATGAACACAAAGAATATAGGATATATGTGTAATATTTTTGTATTATGTTGTTACATGTAGAATACAATGTTCGTGGTTTATTAGCACCAACTGAAGAGAGCACCAACTCCAAGAGAGTACCAAATCTCAAATACAATACCTAGCTTGTAGATCTTAGCACCAACAGAGATGTCAAGATTCCAACCCTCAAGTACAAGACCCATATTGTAGACATAAAACAATCTGTCAAATATTGTCTACAAATATGCAACATATATATCCCGCAACATGCATATGTACAAGATTTGCTTTCTTGAACCCTGCATACGTATGTGAATTTTCCTCTTCCAAGCTACGTACACCCTTAGAAAACTAGTGTTTCTAGTTTTCTAGAACTCCAAAATTTCCAGCCCTTCATACCTTTGATTCCTCTGTCACATCAACCTATAACCTTTCATTTATCAGTATCAACATTTTATGATATTTCATTATCAATGTTAATAGATTCTCCTACATATTTCAGTTTAAAGTTTATATTAAAAAACATAACCCAAACACAAATTCACTAAACTATATATACTTGAGTGTTCATCTTGTATTATCTAAATTTATGTAGATACCTATAGTTGATTCATCTTCTGCTTCATTTTCGGTTTCAACGTCTTTTGCTTCAGTTTCAGTTTCAATGTATTTTTCGACATTATGAGAAAAATATATTTATGTTTTTTGAAAACATCAAATTGTAATTACAATCAATTATATTATTTACAATATTTTAAATTTGAATTCTATACTTTCTGAATATTGACTCAATGTGTGTCATGTGCTCGATCATCATATGTTCATGCATACCTGGTTGACCTTCTTCTTGTTCAAAATATCTATTGACATTATCATCGTTTCTTTCTCTAATAATGCTCTTTCCTTTGTTCGTTTTGACAAGTATCATCTCAAGTGCGATCAATATTTCTATTGCACAAACTTTTGTTTCCCCTGACTTTTATAGTTATCTTTAAAAGATATGTTAAACAAAGAATTTACCTTGAAAAAAATTTCAACATTTATCTTTCAACATATAAATTGTTATTCCAATAAAAACTTGAAGAAACATCAATTACCTTGTTCAACAAAAACCAAAAAGATGATTCAAAACATTGTTTAGAGTGATATTGATATTATGTGTCTAGTTGAAACTTGGGAGAATGAGGAGTCTAAGGTCCCCAACATAGAAGGATTTGTCTCGTGGTGGACATGGAACAAAAAATCCCATCATAGAGGGATAGGGGGCATAGCTTGTTATATTAGAACGAGCATTTATCCTCACATTCAACTTCATAATATTGACCCTCTCAATCAGTACATTTGGATAGAAATTTCAAACACCAATCCTAAGAAAATGTATATAGAAATTTTTTATTTTGCACCTATTAATTCTACCTTTTATAAGAAAAACAATCTAGATAACAATTGTCCCTACAATAATTTAGAACAAGATATTTATAGTTTGAAAAATGAAGGTAACATCCTCCTGCTAGGAGACTTTAATTCTAGGACTGCAACTAAACAAGCTACTCTTTTAATTATTGATTCCAACCATAATACTTTACGACTAGATGAGGACCTTGCTTTATCTAATAGCTACAAAAGAATCTCTAAAGACCTAATTGAGAATTTCTTTAGTACTGAGTTGGTCAAGCTTTGCAGCTCTTAAGACCTAATAATTTGCAATGGAGTAACGAAGTGACCAAAGTCTAACCATATGACTTGTATTCATGGGCTAGGTAGTAGTGTCATAAATTATGTGATATATGATATCCATTTTTCCAACCAAATAGCAACTTTTGACCTTCTAAATGACCATCAGCCCGACTACGTTCATAAACCTTTAAACTAACTCCAAAATTTTCCATGCATAGTAGAGCCATTGAAGAGAATTCTGATAATCAAAGGAATTTGCACTTTGACAAAAGTAAAGTTGGCCTTTTCTTAAAGGATTTAAATAGTAAATTAATTCTTCTAACTTATAAGGAAAACATTGAATAACTCTATCATAATTTTACAACTACCCTTTCCACTTCTATTAACAAGTTCTCTTTCGAGGTGTCCTATAAAAATAATAATAGAATGACCAACCCTTGGTATCATAAAGAATGTAAAATTGCTAGCAAAGCCATTATGGATGCTTCTAATGAGTCCTTAAAACTCAATAAGGTCAATATGTACAAATCCCTAATTAAAAGTAAAAAAATGTACTATATTAATAAAAGGCAAGGGAAATTTTCACAACTATATAATATGGATCCTAAGAAGTTTTGGAGCCAAATTATAAACCACAATAGTAAAAAAAAAATAGGATTCCCTTAAGGAACTGGAATTGCTACCTTAAAAATATTTATGAGTTCCCTAATGCAATGGACAGCATTCATATTTTCCCTACAAAGGAAGAATTTTTTGTTTAGATGACATAGAGTTTGGGGTTAAGCGGCCTACAAATAGGAAAGCTAATGGCATTTAAAACTACCAAGCTGAAATTTTTAAAATCGGAGGACCTATGCTTATCCACCACATACACAAGCTCTTCAATTTAGTAGTCAAGCAGGGCTTCCTTAAACCCTAGATGCAAAGCCTCATTGTTCCTATTTTTAAAAATGGGGATATAAACTTTCTCTCTAATTATAGGACCATTATGATTAACCCGATTTTAGCCAATATTTATGGAATTATTTTGGAAAAGAAGATTAGCCTTTGGTTAGAAATTCATGGTAAAAGAATTAAAGGCTAGGCCGGGTTTAGGAGATACAATTCAGTTGTGGACCATATTGTTACCTTTAGGATCACTGCAGAGGAGTTTTGTAATACTAAAACCTCTTTTGTTGTTTTCTTGACATTAGAAAAGATTTTGACATGGTTACTAGGAAAAATCTTTGGAATAGGTTGGAAGAGATAAAAGGGGCTCTCGAGTTGATTGTTGCTTCAATAAGGATGCATGCGAATGTTATTGTTAAGTTTAAAAACACCGAGGGCTGATCAAAAGAGATTAACTACTATATTGGAGTCAAACAAGGTTGTCCCTTGTCCCCTACACTTTTTGGGATATACATTGAGAAGTTAGAAGATTGCTTGAAAAAACAAGGTTGTGTTGGCCCTACTATCACTAGTATAGTCATGAATCTTCTTCTTTATGCTGATGATATCATTCTCATGGAATGGAGTCCCCATGATCTTGAAAACCAACTAAGAATCCTTAAGGATTTTTTCTCCAATATGGGATGATTTTAAATATTGATAAGACTAAGGTCATGATTCTTAAATACAATAAGACGACTTATGATACATTCGTATATGAGACCAAAAACTTGGAATTGATATTCACCACAAGCTCAATTTGAATTGTAGCATTGAGAAAATGATTATTGGGGGATGAAAAGTTTATTATGGGCTTGAAAACAATTGTAAATCAACGGATATTTGGAGTTCGGATAGGAAGAAACTAATATTTGAGACTCTTGTTACACCTATTATTCTTTATGGATGTGAAGTCTAGGGTTTGTAGTATCTCTCATGAATCTTGGAGAAAGACATAGAAAATACAAAATAATTTTATATCCTATAATCTCAAAATTAAAGGAAATACGTCCTATCCCAACATCCTCTTAGAAACAAGCCTCTCCCCCATTGAGAACATGGCTATGACTAGATACCTAATGTATAATAAAAATTTAAACATGGAAGAGAAGATGCTTCCAAAAATTGCTTCAAAATCGAGTCATAACCACCACCAACTCAAGCGAGGATGGCATAAAGATGCATGGTCTTGGCTAAACTATTTGGGAATCATGGAAGACACCATTTTACAGCCTAAAGATACTACTAAAAAACTCGTTAGATTAAAATTTAAGAAGAAAATGTGGTGTGACAAAGAGTTAGAGGAAAAAAGAAAATTAAGGCATTATAAGGATGTAATCAACCCTAACCTAGAAGATCAAAATTATCAATATGTTTTGCCAAGTGCAAAGAAAAAAATAAGCATTCCTAAAATAAGAACAAATTCTCATGAGCTCCATAGTGAAATTGGGCGTTGGTCAATTCCAAAAATGCCCTGGGATGAAAGAGTGTATCACCTTTGTGACACTAAGAAGGTTGAAGATGAAAATCACATTCTCTTAGATTGTCCACCCTATACCCATATTAGATCTCATTTTCAAAATATTTTTCACACTACCAACCTTCATAACCTCTTAAGTGAGGAAAAGTATGGTGATCTTGGAAAGATTCTCTTAATGTTTTTTGATCACACAAACAAAATTCTAAAGAATCCAAAGTCCTCACTTACCCTCTTAAGGTCCAATAGACCAATTCGATCTTAGTGGACATTAATCATCATCATCAATATAATCATCATCATCATACAGTCTGAGTGGGCCTAATGGTTAAGGATTTGTGTTTCCTCCTAAGTGGTCACAAGTTCGCAAGTTCAAATCCAGAGGGGCTCTGTAGACTTTACCAGTAATTTGGTGTGGTAGCTTGACCTGGACCTTAAAAATAAATTTTTATTATTATTAAGAACAAATTAAGTTACCTCTTTAAAAAAATATTATTTATGTATTTATTTGAGTTAAAAAACTATATATACCCTGCAATAAACAAAATAACTTTTTTGATACTAAATATTAGCTTAATCTATTTTGAATCTTAATCCCCACACCTCTCATTTAAAGAATAATGCTTTCATTATTTGATGCATGTGTTATATGTCTATTTCAAAAGAAAAAGACTTTCTCTAAATATTCTAGGTATTGTCATTTACATTGAATTTTCATAATATAAATATAGATGAAATCACTCAAAACCATTCATTTGAATAAATAAAAATAACAGTTTTTAATATTAAATAAATAAAAATAATATTTTTATGTTAGAATTTAAATTAACTTATTTTAAATCTTATTGTCGTGCATTTCTGAAATACGTTACACATCTATTTATGTTGAAAAATAAATCATTCAAAACAATAAATAAAATAATATTTTCAAATAAATATATTTATTTTCAAGTAATAATATAAATATTTTCAAGTAAGTTAAGTGTAGTTTAAAAGTTCTATTTTTTGGAAGATTTTTGGTGACTTTTTTCATTTGATTTTGTTTTAATAGTGGAATCTGCAGATTTGAGTGGCTAAATTTCTATATTCCAAGTGTTTCAGTTTTTTCAGCATTCTTAATAGATTTATACATTTAGAAATGCAATTTAAACAACATAAAATAAAAATTCTGTTCAAATTAACATAACCAAATTTTTAATTTCAAAAAATAAAAAATATCAAAAACATATTTTAATTCCAAACTACTCCTCTCAACAAAATAATAAATGTTCCACAAGTTTTAAATAACTTTTAATACACACCATCACATCTAACTGCTTTTAAATTCAAAGTATTTAACTCCACTAGCACAGCCACAAATTCGTGGCTGGTAAACTTCAAAAGGACAGCTTGCAAAACCTGAGTCAGAAGAAGTTGGCTGGAAGGAGGCAGTACGCCCTAGTAAAAGCCAAAGGTTTAAGTTGCCCTAAAAAATGAAACCCTAATCACTTATACGTGGCAATCAACTAGCCACCATAAACGCCTTTCAATGTAAATATATCGTAACCTATCAAGCATTTATTGCTAAAACCCTAAATTATTTTTAAATAAGTAAAATGTTATGAATTACAATGCCCAAATGCCCAGTGATTTCATTTCCACTGTAAATACTGCACAGATACTGCACGGTATACAGTGGCAGCAGTTCAAATCAGATCAAATAACTGCAACCTTGGCTTCGATTTGGTCTTCTCAGGCCATGGATCAGCGAACAGGGTGGACTTTAAGGGTTGACCTTCCGGTAGTGAATGTCAACGCCAGTTCATGTGAATTACCTCCTGGACTCCCTGTTGTCAAAGGTGGAGCAGACGCCGGGAGGATTGCAAGAAAGAGGAAGGTTGAATATTTGGATTATCAGACACAACTGGTAAAACAGATGCTAGCAAGAAAGAGGAAAGTTGAATATTTGGACTATCAGAGACAACAGGTGAAACAGATGCTAAACATAAATTTAGGAGACATCCCTGATCATGTCGGTGC
>JZKD02S0327182.1:81309-99732 GCA_000966675.3 Picea glauca
AAGAATTGCCTTGTGGGTATAGGTATGATGGACTCTACAATGTAGAGCATTCCTGGTCAGAAAAAGGACGAGCAGGATATCGGGTGTATAAATTCAAACTAAGGCGGAAACGAGATCAGCCTCCTCTAGTTTCTCACATAGTCCGGTTTAGGGGCAGCTCTCATGGTAAGAAAACAAGTGTAATCAAGGAAGACATGGCGGAAGGACGACAAACATTTTCTATACCCGTTGTTAATTCTGTAGATAATGTCTACAGTATTGATGATTTTAAACACCTCCTTACTGTGGAATATCCATATTGGTTGCCGAAACCAAGGTTGCCAGAAGGCTGCTGCTGTATTGGAGGATGCACTGATGCTGGGAACTGTCTTTGTGCTAGAAGAAATGGAGGGGAATTTCCTTACAGAGCAAATGGGAAACTCGTTAAAGCTAAGACAGTAGTGTATGAGTGTGGTCCTAAATGCAGATGCCCACCAACGTGCACAAACAGGGTTGTTCAACATCGGTTGAAGCATAAGATTGAGATCTTCAGGACACCAAGGAAGGATTGGGAAGTTCGGACACTGGACTTCATACAGGCTGGTGCATTTATTGCTGAATACACAGGTAATCTATGTCGCTCCCGAAACACCTCAATGCATAAGTTTATTTTCCCAATTTCGTCTATACACATGGAAGGAAATTCGGGTGACCTGCGAGGGGTGGTCGACGATGAGTTAGTATCGGCCTCTTCTTTTCAACTTGTTGAGGATAAGGGTTTCAAAGTTGATGCATCTACAAGTGGGAATGCAAGCAGATTCATGCGCAGGAGTTCTAGACCAAACATATTTGTTCAATATGTTCTACATGATCACCATGAAAAAGATATTCCTCACGTTATGTTATTTGCTCTTGAAAATATCGCACCTCAGCTTGAGCTGTCTATTAGCTCGTCTGCAGAACAAAGAGTTCATAGCCAGCCTTTCCAAGAAGCTAGAAGCATGAGCAAAGCATGGCTAAACAATCGGTTTAGCAAGTAGAATTGAATGGAGAAGCATGGTACAATGTGTGTCACCCGTTCTTCACGCTGCCATCTGAGCAGTGCAAGAAGCATTTTACCATACACTTTTTAGGTACTGTCTTTTGTCAGAAGCCCTCTTTCCTCCAGAATTTTCATGCAAACATTCTTCAAACCAGAAGATTGAATCTTAAGCTATTGGTAATTTTTCTCTACTTTATCTTTTCGGGCATTCAATATAGATCGTAAAACTTTTGTAATTAAAGACATCTTTTTGAGACTGAAACTTCTTATCATTATGATTTTGATGTTCGATTCCTATTTATTTTAATAAGAGCTTATTGGGTATTGTTTTAGGTAGTAGTTATTTTTGGCAAAAACTTTACATGGTATTGGAAAGAATATAAGTTTTATTTCTATTACAAAGAAAGTCCATAAATTATATTTGTCTGTTTTATTTCTACTACAAGGAAAGTCCATAAATTATATTTGTATGTTGTATTTTGTGTGTAGAATTTCTTGTGAAGAAAAATATCATTATAATTGTGTAAATGCGTGATATAACTCATTCATGGAGTAATAATAGCTATTTGTGCTGCGCATTATTGATACTCATGTTTTATTTTGGACATTGAGTGGTAAATAGTTAAAAAAAAAAAATAAAAAAAATAGAGAGTTTTCTTGTGAGTGGTGTTGTGTATTTTAATTGATTGGTAGTGACCTGTATAATTTGATGGTGATTCAATGTTGCATCCAAAGCATGTATGTTCCTATTAAAAGGAAGGGGCTAAGTTATTGTAGACATGGATGTCACATGGTTCTTCGTGCTTCTGTGCATGTTTTGCATTTTCAAATTGCAAGGAGAATGTACACCAAGTGGATATAGTGGTTCTGTTTACAGAAGTGGAAGATAGCTAGTGAAGAAACATGTTGGGAGTGATTCCCATGGTTATTGTTCCTACTTTTTTAGTTCTGTAGATTTTAATGCATGGAGAAGCATGTTGGGAATAATTTTCATGACTATTGTGTGTCTAGTTAAATAGGGGTTGATTACTAACAATGGTAATTTTCATGATTGAGATCTTCTAGAGGCTCACCAAAGGTCATGGTTGTCAAGGGGAATCTTTATGCTGTCAACAGAGATGAAGATTATCTAAGATTACTTACCAGAATTAAAATATGTAATAGAGGAGATAAGCATTTGCTAAAATCCATATGGAAAAATCATTGAATGTTTCATATTCCACAAGCTAGCCTCGATGGAATTACTATATAGAGGAAGTTAACTATAAAGTTTTGTGATGAAATTTTTAACTCTACCTTCCAAGTAAGAATGAAATTTCCTTACATGATGTAAATGGAATGGTAGATGGCTATAAGACCTATTGTGATATGCATAACCCTTGAATTCTTGATCTTGTAGGCTTTGTATCTAAAAGCAAAAGGGTAACCATTTTATAAAAAAATGACATGTTGTTGAGGATGTGTATATCCTTGAGCATGCAACCTCATATAAACTTGTAGTTCATATTATCTAACTGAGATGATCTAGGAATTGTGATTATTGGAGTACGTATCATTCTATAACATGTATGAGATGTAGATGTAGATGTAGATGTATGAGATGTACCATACTACCATATATGACGACATATTTAGAAAAAGTCTCATTCCAGAGACTGGAAAAATAGCTCATGGTCCTCGTGTGGTTTTTACATGAGTTGTGACTAAGTTTACAAATTTATATTTATCCAATGTGAATATTTTTACCATTGTTATTTTTATATTGGTTCTCCAATTTATTTATACATTGATAATTTTCTAATTAAATAATATAATACACTTTAAATTTCAAACTTTTAAATTTTTCATTCCAAAAAATGTACAAATACATCACTTTTTTTGGTTTATTAATGATGTATCCTTCTACACAATGAATCCAATGGTTGAATGTTGGACTACATCTATTTGACATGATAACAATGGTAAACCTACTCAAGACTAAAGACTAAAGAGCTATCTCTATTAAAAGTAAAGAGCATTCTCTATTCCTGTAACATTCAATCTATAAGCTTCAACTCATATTTCATTCCTAGGTTCTTCATACACTACAATCACTCTTCCAAGTTGCTTTCATGCACAAGCATTCATTTTGTTATGTTTATTATTTCCTTGTAAACTCTCACACTTCAAAATCACCTCCATCAGTGAGGGTGAGGGTATATGTGAAGAAATTATCTCATTTCTTAAATATTTGCAACAACAACACTAGTTTTATAATTATCTATCATTTTAAATTTTTTCATCTTAAATTATCAATCTATCTATATGTTTTATATATAATATCAAATTTATATATAATATCAATTGTAGATTTTATAATTCTCTACCATTTTATATGTTTTTCACCTTAAATCATCAATCTATTTATATGTTTTTATATATAATATCAATTGTATATGTTTTATATATAATATTAATTGTAGATTTTATAATTGTCTATCATTTTATATGTTTTTCATGTTAAATTATTAATCTATTTATATGTTTTATATATAATACCAATTGTAGATTTACTATATGAATTTTGAAAAATTTTAAATCTGCATATTGATAACAATATGTTTGGTTTTAAAATACTAACCACTTTACAACATCAAAAATATTTTTATAACACTGTTATTTTATATTTTTTTTTCATGAAATTGTTTGTATATGCTTAATATATAAAACACATTATATATTTTAATTATGGATTTTGGAAGTTTTAATGTTGGATATTGACAACAATAATAGGATTGGTTTTAAAAAACTAGTCAATTTTGTGGTTGAAGTGTAGAAGTTAAAACTAAATCATTATAAATTGTGAAAATTAATATTGTAATAGGATATTTTTTTTTTGTAAGTAAGAAGTTTTATATATAAAAGGCCTTCAAAAACCAAGTTAAAGGTACAAGAAACAGATATTAACCGTACTGTAGTTACTGGACTGCCCCAATAGAGGGGAAACCAGTCCAGCCAACCGGGTGAATCAAGTCATAGTTAACTTGAAAGTCTAACATATCAGCCTTAAGCTGACTGGACAACATCTAAAAAGAGAAAAAATGTTAAAACTTAAAGAACCCCTGTGGGCTTAAAAACTTGGCAAACAACCTAGCTAGGTGGCAAGGACAACCTCGTACCAAGGTTCCTCTTCGACGAGTGTCCCTTGACTTTCCACCTGCATGCCAGCGTCCACGTTGCTCCCATCTCTGTCGGCGACTGGCGAGGTGTCCTGTAGCGCATGTTGTCTTGTGACCTTGTCCACACCCGAGTCCTCATGCTCGGCTTGCTCCACATCAATCTCTATGCAGCCCTACGTCTGGGCATTTCCTTTGCCGGTCTCTGCATGGGGTTCCGCTGTTGAAGCCACACCTATTGGGTCCGGGGGAAAAGGATCTTGGAGGGAGGAAAGGATTTGAAGGAGGGTCGTGACCTTTCCCTCCGTGGTCTGCAAATGGAATTAGAGGTCCTTCATCCCCTGACGGAGTTCGAAGACCAGGCCAAAGAGAATAGTAAAACTTTCTTTCAACTGTGCGTCAAAGAAGGAGTCAGAAGATAGGTTCTCATTGTTTCGAGGACTGTGAAATGGAGGTGGCACCCCCATTGTTGAGGCCTTTCCAGATGAAGTTTCTTTGTAAGATTTTAATGGTTGTAAGGACAAAATTTGTAGTAGCCAGTGTCGAGAAGGTGTATACAGGAAGGGCCTGAAGAATAGCTCGAAGAAGAACAAGACGACTATAAAGGTTTAAAACTCTGAAGGTCCAGGAAGAAATCCTCTTGGTGAAGGAGGACAACAGATGTTCCCAAGAGGAGTTCCTGAGGGCATTATAAATCAGGGGAATGCCAAGGTATTTGGATGGAAGGGAGCTTCTATTGAATCCTAAGATATCAAAGACATGGCGCTGAATCGGAGGGGGCATATTGAAGAAAAATATTTGGGATTTATCTTTGTTGCAATACAGACCTGAGGCATTAGAGAAGGTTTGGAGGATCGAGAGGAGAGAGTTTGCTTCGTGGATATTTGGGGTTCCCATCAAAAGCGTGTTGTCCACAAATTGACTATGCGAGATAGGGGGGGAGATGCCATGCAAAGGAAGGCCTATCAGTAGGTTGTTTGAAAGAGCTATGTGAATGGATCGACTAAGTCCTTCGGCCATAATGATGAAGAGGAAAGGGGAGAGAGGATCTCCCTATCTAATTCCTCTTGAGGGGGAGAAGGTTCGAGAGGGTACACCATTGATAGGAATGGAGAAAAATGCTGAGGTTAGATTCAGAATCCAAGTCACCCAAAGCTGATCAAAGCCAAAAGTTGGGAGCATTTCTTGCATGTAATCAAAGCTTATCTTGTCAAAAGGCTTTAGAGAGGTCTAGTTTAAGTACCATACCTGGTGTTTTAGTCTTCTACAAAGAGTGGATCACTTCATGGGCTAGGATGACGCTGTCAAAGATTTGTCTGCCTTCAACATAGCCCGATTTTTCTGGAGATATGATTGTTGGTAAGATGGGCTTGAGTCTTCGGAAATCACTTTTGTTAGGAGTTTGTAGATGATGTTGTAGAGAGCTATGGGTTTGAATTGATTAGGATGGTGAGCCTACCCCTCTTTGGGGATCAGCGTGAGGAAAGTCACATTGAGAGAATGAAGGACTTGTCCTGTGGCTCTAGAGACTTCAACAATTTCCCAAACCTCTACCCTGATCATCGGCCAACAATGGTGGAAAAAATCGTTGGTGAAGCCATTGGGTCCAGGTGCCTTGCATTTGGGGGTGTCTTGAAGCGCCTAATCCACTTCCTTGATTATAATGGGCCAGAGCAGGGCTGAGTTTTTCTCCGGGGTGACAAGGGTGGCCACATGCCGCGTAACCTTAGTTATGGCCTCATATCTATCTAGGAATGGTTCCGTGAGGAGATATTTGTAATAGTCGATCAAATTCATCTCCATGTTTTCGTGGGAATGAATGGGCTCCCTGTTGGTGGAGGTTAGGTGCGTGATTCTATTAGAATGCCTTCTGTGGATGACAGTTCTGTGAAAGAATTTGGTGTTTCATTCCCCTTCCTTGAGCCATTGGATGCGTGATTTATGTTTTCATAAAATCTCTTCTTGTCTTTTCCTGGCCTCTAGCCGTTGATTTACTTTTGCTTCTAGAGATTTTAGTTAGTTCGTTAGCCCCTGCATCCGAATCTGATTTTGTATCTCGCTCATCTGTTCTGACAGTTGCTTTTGGGAGTCGAAGATATTGCCAAAGGTTTTCTTATTCCAGAGTTGTAGAATTTGTTTGACGTTCTTTAACTTTTTTTTAAATCTATACATTTTGGAGCCATCGAAGACCTCTGCCTCCCTCCACCACTCCTGGATTTTTGCTTGGAAATCGGGATGGTCGAACCAAAACTGTTCAAACCTGAAGGGTTTATTTGCAGGTGTGGCTGGCACATCCAACCTTAGCTAGATAGGCCAGTGTTCCAAGCCGAGGAAGTTCAAGATACTAGCTTCCAGAGTTGTTTCTTCCAAAATAAGGGAGTCAGATATGAGGAATCGATCTAGTTTGCAAACGATTTGGTGTGATCCGGTTCTTCTATTTTTCGAAGTGTGGTTTCCATTGATGGCTTCTAGGTTGATAAGGTGGAGGTTGTCTATGAGGTTCTTGAAGTCACTAGAGTCCTGATCCAGGCGTCTTGATCCTCCTTTTTTTTCGTCCAGACTGCGGATGATATTAAAATCTCCACCAACAATCCATCTTTTATGATGAATTAGACTGGATAGGTATTCCAAGTTCCTAAGAAAGGCATGCTTATCACTTGGGTTTGTCGGGCCGTAGACATTGGTCAGGTGTCCTGGCTTGTTAGAGCCAATAAGCCTATAATCTGCAGTAATGGACCACTTGGTGGTGAGAAAATTTTCCAACAGAACAGAGTTGGTGTTCCAAAGGATAGCCAATCCTGCAGCTGTGCCTATGGTTGCAGTTGAAGCCGCTTCCCCTTGCTTCCAGCAGTAGGGAAGTAGCCTATCGATGTCTTTGAAAGTGCTTTTTGTTTCTTTCAATAGTACTAGGTCAAGTTTTTCTGCAAAGATCAGATCTCGTAGCATTTTTTTCTTGCTACGTCCATTGAGGCCTCTGATATTCCATGAGATAATATTCATGATGATGGGGGGGTCGGGAGAGGAGGGAATCTTTCCAGGATCAGGTGGATTTGTCCTGAGTTTACCATGAAGTGGCCTATTTCTTGTATGAGCTTATTCGTAGATTTCCTTCCTCTTTTCTTTTCATCTTTCTGAGTTTTACTTTGATTTTTTGACTGACTGCCATGTATTCCCAGACCTTTTCTAGATCGAAATGAGGATCCAATTGAGGAGTTGAGAAAGACCTTGTGCACCTTCCGTAATTGATCCTTGGGTATGGTGTAAAGTTTCTGATGCCTGTAGGCATGCTCGAGGTGCTCCAGATCCACCCCGGCTAGTTCTTGCTCTTCTAGCTCCATTTCTGCATCCCCATCGTCTGTTTCTAGAAAGTATTTCTATTCTTGAGCCGTGTCTAGGGAGGGGTGATCTGACTCCTTACCCTATGAGGGTCGTTCATCCCCTTGGCTAATAGATTGAGGGTGATTATCCAACTGTGGTTCATTGGGGTTTATTAGGGTTGTGGGATTCTTTGGTTGATCTTGTAGAATTGCAAATTTATTACTAGTGGAAGGATTTACTTACTTGGGCTACTTGCTTTCGTCCTCCTTGTCTTCTTTTACCTGTTGGTTGAGAAAAGTCATCCTTATATTTGTCGCTTTCTAGGTTCCCTTCTTTGTGAGCAGTATTGAGAGGGCACTGTCTGAAAAGATGACTGTGTTCGTGGCATTTCTTGCACTGGATCAGAATGTGTTCTTAGTCGATGGTTTGGGTCCAGTCCTCGTTATGAGATTCAAGTATTATGGATCCCAGGAGTGGCTTCTCTATGTTCAGGTACACACAAATGCACACATAAGATGTGTAGCGCCTGAGCCTCATGGCTTTAGAAGACTTAACATATATGCCTATGGTATTACCTATGCCGGCTAAGACCTCCTCCATCCAAAATTCCTGGGGGAGAGAGTATAGTCTAATCCATACAGGTGCATGGGCAAAGTCCTCCTTTTCAGGGCTGAACTTCTCAGTCTAGAATCTTAAGAAGAGTCTTGTCGAGTTATAGAAGTACAACCCCCCATCAAAGATGCGATTACGATCCTGGAGGTTGTGGAATATTATTGTGAAGAACCCCTTGGAACCCAGTTGTAGCTCATAGTGTCATTTTGGCTTCCACCAGTATTGTATCCATTTGATCAGATCATGCTCAGAAGGCCAGAGCCCTAGGAATTTTCCGACCAGGGCATAGTCTCTCATATATTGCTTTTTCTCTTCTATGCATGGTGAGCTGATAATGTATTTTGGGGCCTGTGGCGCTTGAGGGATACATTTGCATGGCATCTAGGGACTTGACGTAGTAGTTGGGATAGTCACATTCTCTGTATCAATGTCCATCTCCCGATCCTTGAAGGTTCCTTCCACGAGGGGTTTCGAGCGCAAGTCTGGTGGGGGCTCAAAGGTCGACCATTTCAAACCTTTTGCAGAGTTTCCATTCGCGGTGGCCTAGCTGTAGGAGACGCCATTCATCCCTCCTTCCCTGCGAGACATGAGCCCTAGTGGGGCGGCCATTGGGGCAATGCAGCGCAGTGCGGCTGAAGAACCCTAAACCCTAAACCAGTTTGGCTTCATCTCTTCCTTGGCACTTCGACTTTTGTGAATTTTGATGTAATATTGTAATAGGATATTGTTAATGTGGTGGAATTTTTTTTATTTAGGTAATAGAAATCTAACTAATTAAATATATAGGCAATTCACCATGACAATGATATTTACACTAGTATAGAATCTAGAAAATATCTAAAATTTAAAAAGAAAAATAACTATTTTCAACTATCACACTATTGGATTGATACATCCAATAAATTTAATAATACTTGTTGAATATTATTAATAATACTAATGTGTATTTATAATAAAAATATTAATCATATATAACATATATATATATAATTTTTTTTTTTAAATACAATTAAAAGAAAACATAAGCAATCAAATTATCCTAAATAAAAGAATGGTTCAAATCTATGTTGCACTACCTGTTGCCCGCAAAAAACCCAGGAAACTTACACATTTAGTTGGGGACTCGGGGACTTGCTCTTCGTCCCCAAGAAGTTCTGGACATATTTTGAGGATGTTGTTCTAGGTTGATTTTAGGGATTTTTTGGGGCAGATTTTCAGGATACTCCGGGCATATATCTTCTTTCTTGAAAATCATGGAAATTGATGATTGGACAATAGGATCATTTTTTCCATCCATTATTTTTTTATTGCACTGAATCTAAATGTGTCGTAAAAGTTGTAGCTCAAAACATGGGTTTTGATTTGGGTTTTTGGTGATTTAAATATTGTATTTTCAGAAACAAGGTTACAACAAGCAAAGTTTCCGTTTAACAAAAACAAGAAATGCAACATTTGAAAGGGTTGATCCATATGGTTACTTCTCTTGTTCTTCTCATTTTTTTGGTCCTCTTAGTTTTTACATATTGTACATGGGTTTCCAGGAGTCATTCAATTATGGTGCTTCCACCATTCCAACTTCAAGCATTGTGAAAATAATCAGATAGTCGTGACTTCAATTGGGTACTAAATGTTTGAATAAATTCCTATTCAATAACCTTCTTAATCTGAAATATGAATCTAATCTCTTTACATAACCAAAGTGTTTTATAGTGGTTTTCAACACAGCCATAAAAATCTGCAAAGCCTATTGAGAAGGAAATGTCATTCATGTTTTAACATAATTTTCATTAACAAGAAATACTAGTAAGAAAAACTACCATAGAGACATTTCTCACTTAAGCTTCTTAAAGTTAAATTGCATTTTTCTCGACCGTTTTTTAAATTGCTCGAGTTTTTTCAGTATTGGCAAGTGTAAGGGATGTGCATAATAGTGTATAGTATATCTTGTTATGCTTACAAGCTTGAAGCAACTACAAATGTTTATGGTGAATTTTAATATTTTTTAATATATATATATATCTATGTGTGTGTCCTATTGTCATTCCCAACCTGCCATTCCTGCAAAATTTTGGGGTGATCTTTAAGCAACCCGGGGGACGCGTCCCCATCCCCACCTTTCCCATCCCCAAAACAAATGCAACATGAGTTCAAATTCATTAAAAAATAATTAAAATTAAAGTAGACTTTAATTAACAACTTAGAAAAATAATGCTTTTTATTTATTTATTTATTTTTTTTCTTTACTAATTTATTTGAGATATTCTGATTTGTTATTTTTTTTTAAAGAAACATGATGATATTAGGTAGATCTATGTATAATTAAGAAATGAAAATAAGGATATCACATATAGATAAGATAATTGAACTGTGCAATTTTACCTTTGAAATGCATCTTATTTGAGCTCTAATAATAAAATACAATTTTTTTGGTTATCAGATAGTTATAGGTGAATATTTGTTTTTTTTGCAATTGAGAAATGAACTCTTTAGTGAAATAAATAAAATAAGCACATGTATATAATAAAAAAATAAAAATACATGTATTTAATAAAATAAATAATTTTTTTAATACTAAATATTAATTTAATCTATTTTGAATTTTCATCCCATAATCCTTATTTATTGGATAATTCTTTCACTACCATTTGTTTCCTGTGTTACACATGTATTTTAAAAGAAAAAAGAGTTGTTTAAACATTTTAAGTTTTTCCCTAAATCCATGATATAATTTGGGTCAAATGATTCAAAATAAAAAAAACTCCAGCCATTGTTGTGGCTCAGGCAGTGTGTCATTCCCCCAAGATTAGTCATTTTTCAGGAACAGGCTAGTCCCTCCAGTCCCGCAAAAAAAAAATAGTAGCAAAAAAAAATAAAAAAAAAATAACACCTTTTAGTATTAAATAAACAAAAATAGTTTTTTTAAATATAAAATATAAAATTAACTTATTTTTAATTGTATTCTAATACACATCTATTTAAGTTGAAAAATAAACAATTCAAAGCCATAAATAAAATAATAATTTTTAACTAAATAGATTTATTTTAAATCTTATCCTAACCACATTTTAATGGCATCCAATATCCTTCAGCAAAGTAATAAATGTTGCATAAGTTGAGATGTACACCATCAGATCTAAATTCTTTTAAATCTAAGATATACTAGCCTAAGAAACATTTATTACTAAAACCCTAAATTATTTTTATAAGACTAATAAGCATTTATTAATAAAAACCTAAATTGTTTTTATAATTACAACGTATCTCTCTGAAGCATTTACTACTAGAACACTAAATTATATTTGTAACTATGCCCATGGTTTTTCATTACAAATAAGCTTTTAATGGACACAATTTCATATGTTCTAAAGATTCTTGGTTGTCATAATAAATGAAGGATTTTGATTTCAATCATTAACTTCTTTGCATGGAAAAAAATGCCCCGTCCTCATTAAAAATGGTAACTAATGGTAACTAAAATGATTAGAATAATAATAAGAGATCAAATTATTAATACCAAATTTAATAATTGTTCCAAAATTTTTTAGGATGAGTAAAGCCACGCCATTTTACAATTTTTTATTACATATGTTTATGGTTTTTTACGTTGGTTTTTACCACATATTGTTGGGATGCATGGGCCATGTTATGGGCATATTGCCTCCTTTTGGAAAACTCCATAGTTCCACTTTATAAGCTTCACCATGAATTTCAAGAGGAAAAATTGAGTTTCAACTCACCAAATCGAAGTAAGGATCCATAGCACTAGTGAAAAGGGACAAATGAGCCAGATGAAATATTTACTATTGACTTCAATAGGAAAGTGTTTAACTGTGTTTCCTACATAGAGGCCTATGAAAGGATATCAGTGGTGTCAATGTTCCATTATTTATTCCAGACAAAAGCACATAAAGAGGAAAGATTGGATCAACGACACGATCCAAAAGCCGTAAAAGTGTTCGACCCCGCATTAAAAGAATTTGGAATTTATTTGGTGAAATATTCGCAACAATCATATAGGATATGTTCTTGGTGTCGATGTCCCACACCCAACAACTTAGGTATCCTTTTAAGGGACGGGGTATAATTTTTTTTTCTCTTTTTCTCAACCATCTCAAATCCTCTTCCCAAGACCTCCATCATCTTCTTCTCATCAAGAGATTTCCAACGACTATAAGTTTTTCCATATCCGATATCTACACTAAAAGTTATGGCCCTTCAAATTTCTATAAGCCTTTACCAACTAGGGTCTCTCGTCATCATGTGGCATCCATGTGGCTCCCTATCATTTGGCCTACCACCTCAACATAGCATACAAAGACTTTCCCAAATCAAGGTTGACACTTGTCTAGCTCTTATAGGCCTATTAATTTAATTAAACATTGTCAATTTGTTCTTTCATTAATCATATTATAATATAATTCTATTGAATTATATTATAATATAACTAAAGACTTCAAGGGAGTACTTAGGAGTATTAATTTCGATAAGTACCTACGGTGAAATTTACTCCTCATGATCTGATAAATATACCCAAAAACTCTCGAATGCGAAATCTATTGAGAGGGTCCCACTTAATTAATTAATTATATTTAAATTATTCTTACAACTTGCAATAGTGGGAAAGTAAATATGGGTCTTGGGCCATTTCAACTTATCCAATATACCACTCCAAACCTCGAGAGTTCTGAAATCTCGGACTTCTGAAGGGTACACACTTACACGTAGTGGCGCATTAAATGTGAAGGTAGAACCAAGCCTTCGACCCATTAACCCCAACATTACAACATCCCAATTTTTCCAAAGTCTCAAAATCCCACTGTCCTGGATATTCCACCAGCTATTAGGCAAAGCGAGCATGTGCCAGGTGGTTGACGTGCGGAAAAGGAAAAAGATGACACATGGCCCTATCAATGGGAGACACATTTCACGTTCCAATTGACATATAAGCTCTATAAAAAGAATGGATCAAGATGACATGTGCCATGTCAAACATGGGTCCACATCACCCTAGGTGATGCCAGCGTGGGACGTCACTCCAGAATGACATCCTCTGGGAGAATCCAACCTCTCCTACCTGCGAAATCGAATAGAGCTCTCAAGTCCGAACTCCTGCTAGAAACCTCCCAATACAATTTTATCCCATGGTCGAGATATGTCCACATAGATCCATAGATATATGGCCTTTGTTTCTTCGTGAATTCGTCATTTGGGGGTTCAGTTGTTTAGTTTCATTTCTACTCTTGGAGTGGTCAATGTTGGAATGATCACGATCTAGATCCAATGGTAAAGAGAGATATTGAAGCATCCTCAGATCAATGATCCTCGTTTCTTCACGACTTCGACATTCATGGGTTTGGTTGTTTCATTTCCTTTTTACTCCTGGATTTGATCAACACCGAATGACCACAATGTCAATACAACGGTCAGGGGAGATCTTGAATATCCTCAGATCTATGGTTTGTGTTACTTCATGACTGAGAATTTCATCAAGGTTTAATTATGGGACAAACCCCACGGTCACAGTTAAGGAAACTGCCAGATGTCGATCAATCTTTGTGGTAACCATACTTGTAGGTTTCCTTCGGTTTATTTTACATGCGGTAAAGTTATAACATCCTGAAGCTCCAGTCCCCCTGATTCCCAAAACCAAGATAGCTTATCTCCTTTCAGACCTAGCGAAGGGTTACAAGGTCCTAGTCATATGGATTCCCTAACAAGTTTCAAGGCTACATTCTCAACTCTTAACCTTGATTTGGTTAGGGTCGTGACCATGAGCCCCCAGTCACATGGGCAAATGGTTTGAACGAGGCACCCTCCAGCCATAAAGCTCGAATTTAATAGCATGCGAAGGTAAATTCAAGGGTTCAAGAGGACTGAAGTAGTCTAAGGAAGTATGCCTCGACTCTTACATTACAATATCAATCCTTGGGGAAATTACCTTAAGGATATTCCTACCAGCACATAAACTATAATATTATTCCTAATTTCATTTGACTACCCATGTCTAATATTTTTGTTGCAGCTAAGAAGAGGAAAACATAAACCATTCAAATGTAGGGGTTCACAGAAGAACAATACCAGTTACTAATATTAATCATTCAATGCAAATTCTAGTCATAGACTCAGAAATCCAACCGCTCATTTCAATTCTAGTACACAGGGTATATGAAATGCTTATCTATTACAGTCAATCACTAACAAACCGAATCTGGGTGTTCACCTTTCCACCCAACCATAGGCTCAGAGGAATTCATTCTTAGCTCTTTATCAACCCCCATGCGAATCGATGATATCACTAGGGAACTTTTACAATTTCTCAGAGATCCTTTCTTTGTCATAGCCTCTGCTAGGTTTATCACATGCTCCCTTAGCATCCAGCGTGCAACCTTATACTGATGTCATGTTTTCTGCAAACTTTGAGTGATCCTTTCACTTGTTCTCTCATTTTAACCAGAACAACTTAATCCTGCAGTTCTTCTTCAAAACCCAAGAGCCTCGTGGATTCTCCTATTTTCTCTCTAAATATACAGGTCGCACACGCCCCCGTGGGCATCGTCTCCTTATTATCTTCTTTCGTGTGTATTCTTCCACACCTTTTTCAACCTCAAGAAGGTTCTAGGTATGTCGTCTTCCTTATGTCAGAAGGAACTCATGTCAATATGGGCCTACAGGAAACTACACTCTCTGGTACTTTAGGATGATAATTTTCTCATTAAATATTTTTCCTTGGGATAAGGATGGGGCTTATTATTTCAACAAGATAATTTGGGGTCATTTTGACATAGTGATATCATGGCCAATACTTCTAGGCTTCACCCCCATAGTGAGTGATTGGAAATCTAAACAATAATACAGTTACTTTTTTCACATGCCATAACATAGTGATCATAATTAATGATTAATTTAATGTTGGGGGAAATAGGTTTATTACAGTTGAATTTGGGGATGTATTCTAGTATCGAAGGATGCTGAGTATTATAGGTTGTACATACCTATTTAGGAAGGTATATATTACCTAATCCTGGAGAATCAAGACACATTGTGCCATTCAAAACCAACATTGTTGTTTCTCATGGTTATGAAGAAAATATTGACAACATATATGTGATAATATATGTAGGCCAAGGTGTTAAGGATCATCATGGAAATGAGAAACAATTTTATGATCAACAACTCACTCCAGAGAATGCACTAGCCCTATGGAATAGCTGGATGAAGAAACAACGTGTTATATTAATTCGATCATTTGAGGAATTTCCTTGTGGATATAGGTATGATTGAATCTACAATGTAGAGAATTCCTGGTCAAGAAAAGAATGAGTAGGATATGTAGCATCCCCAACCACCTGGGCTGGGCCATGCCACAAAAATCTCAACTTCTCGTGTACTAATACCAAACTCTAATGTACCCTGTTACCAACACTTAAGAAAATTCCTTGATACCTATTTGTAACATCCCCAAATTATTGTTGATCAATTCCACTCTAAAATTGCAGTGCTCAGATTCTTCACTATAACATTGTCTGTGCAGAAATAGTTGAAGTAAGGCACACAAATCAAATTTGGATCGCACCACATTAACTTTCCTCACTTGACACAACTTATAGCAGTGGAAGTAACACATTGCA
The DNA here is from genome assembly GCA_000966675.3 of Picea glauca. Classification (NCBI taxonomy): domain Eukaryota; kingdom Viridiplantae; phylum Streptophyta; class Pinopsida; order Pinales; family Pinaceae; genus Picea; species Picea glauca. The sequence continues at coordinate 97,044 of JZKD02S0327182.1, forward strand.
TATGTGCACAAAATCATATTGAGAGCACAACATTACTGTGCATGTATTCCAACTCACTACTATGCATAGAGCCATTCTGGCATTACACACAAATTATGTGTTTCTTGTGCATGCAGACTACTTCCCTAGACACATAAGTGAATGTATAGGTTAATATTACAAGAAATATTACAAGTTACAAGGTTGTAGAATTTTTTTACATATGTCTATAGCTTTTCTTCTACAATTGGACACCTTAAATTTTTTGCCGTGAAAAAAGACCAAAACTTATATCTTGTAGGACAAAGAGGGGAAAATTTGCATTGGTGTAAACTTTCCTTGGATAAAAATCCACACCATGCTACACTAAAATGCACACCTAGGTTTCAAAACTCATTAATTCAAGTTTTTCAAGTTGTAAATAATTGGTTAAGTCAATTTATATAATCCTATATACATATTTTTTCAATTGCAATCATACAAGACTCTGGTGTGCAAAAATAGACAAGAAATACCTAATAAAACCCTAGAAATGCACAACTTGTTTGTAAAAGGTAAGTCAAGGTTGTATTATACCTTATATTTGAGTTATGAAAATTGTTGGGGGTGTGGTCTATTATATTAGAAATTTTCATATTACTAATTTTGCAATTGCAAGTTTTTAATTTACTTCTTTAAAAAAATATTATTTATGTATTTATTTGAGTTGAAAAACTACCTTAAAAATAAATTTTTATTATTATTAAAAACAAATTAATTTACCTCTTTAAAAAAATATTATTTATGTATTTATTTGAGTTGAAAAACTATATATACAATGTAATAAACAAAATATCCTTTTTGATATTAAATATTAGCTTAATCTATTTTGAATCTTAGTCCCCACACCTCTCATTTAAAGGATAATGCTTTCATTATTTGATGCATATGTTATATGTCTATTTCTAAATAAAAGGACTTTCTCTAAATATTCTAGGTTTTGTCATTTTCATTGAATTTTCATAATATAAATATAGATGAAATCACTCAAAACCATTCAATTCAATAAATAAAAATAACAGTTTTTAATATTAAATAAATAAAAATAATATTTTTATGTTAAAATTTAAATTAACTTATTTTAAATCTTATTATCGTGCAGTTATGAAATACGTTACACATAAATAAAATAAATCATTCAAAACAATAAATAAAATAATATTTTCAAATAAATATATTTATTTTCAAGTAATAATATAAATATTTTCAAGTATTAAATAAATAAAAATAATATTTTTATGTTAGAATTTAAATTAACTTATTTTAAATCTTATTGTCGTGCAGTTATGAAATACGTTACACATTTATTTAAGTTGAAAAATAAATCATTCAAAACAATAAATAAAATAATATTTTCAAATAAATATATTTATTTTCAAGTAATAATATAAATATTTTCAAGTAAGTAGTTAAGTGTAGTTGGAAGATTTTCTGTGATTTTTTTCATTTGATTTTGTTTTAATGGTTGAATCTCCAGATTTGAGTGGCTAAGTTTCTATAGTCCAAGTGCTTCAGTTTTTTCAGCATTTTTAATAGATTTATACATTTAAAAATGCAATTTCAATAACAGAAAATAAAATTTCTATTCAAATTTACAAAACCAGATTCTTAATTAAAAAATATAAAAAATATCAAAAACATATTTTAATTTCAAACTACTCCTCTCAACAAAATAATAAATGTTCCACAAGTTTTAAATAACTTTTAATACAGACCATCACATCTAACTTCTTTTAAATCCAAAGTATTTAACTCCACTAGCATAGACACAAATTCGTGGCTGGTAAACGCCGAAAGGACAGCTTGCAAAACCTGAACCGGCCAAATGTTGACTGGAAGGAGTTGGAAGGAGTTGACTGGAAGGAGGCAGTATGTCCTAGTGAAGGCCAAAGGTTTAGGTTGGCCTAGAAAATGAAACCCTAATCTCTTATAAGTGGCAATCAGCTAGCCACCATAGTAAATTTTAAATATGATCAAGTGAAAGTAAAAAAATGAACATGTCAACTGATGTCTTTATAATATTGAGGAAGTTAGTGGTTGAAATCACAACCATTGATTTATTGGGACTACTAAGAATATTTCATCAATATTTAATCTTGTCCATACAAAACTGATTAAACACTAAAAACCTATTAAATGTGACCATAATCAATAGATGTAGATGTAAATATATCCTAGCCTATCAAGCATTTATTACTAAAACCCTAAATTATTTTTAAATAACTAAAATATTATGAATTACAATGCCGGAATGCCCAGTGATTTCATTTCCACTGTAAATACTGCACAGATACTGCACGGTATAGAGTGGCAGCAGTTCAAATCAGATCAAATAACTGCAACCTTTGCTTGGATTTGGTCTTCTCAGGCCATGGATCAGCGAACAGGGTGGATTTTAAGGGTTGACCTTCCGGTAGTGAATGTCAACGCCAGTTCATGTGAATTACCTCCTGGACTCCCTGTTGTCAAAGGTGGAGCAGACGCCGGTAGGATTGCAAGCTAGAGGAAGGTTGAAAATTTGGACTATCAGAGACAACGGGTAAAACAGATGCTAGAAAGAAAGAGGAAAGTTGAATATTTGGACTATCAGAGACAACAGGTGAAACAGATGCTAAACATAAATTTAGGAGACATCCCTGATCATGTCGGTGCCAATGAACTGGACAGTGAA
>JZKD02S0327182.1:101774-121682 GCA_000966675.3 Picea glauca
AACTTGTAGTTCATATTATCTAACTGAGATGATCTAGGAATTGTGATTATTGGAGTATGTATCATTCTATAACATGTATGAGATGTAGATGATATGAGAGATAGAATTCTACCATGCTACCATATATGACGACATATGTCCTCGTGTGGTTTTTACATGAGTTGTGACTAAGTTTACAAATGTATATTTATCCAATGTGAAGATTTTTACCATTGTTATTTTGATATTGGTTCTCCAATTTATTTATACATTGATAATTTTCTAATTAAATTTAATATAATACACTTTAAGTTTGAAAATTTTAAATTTTGAATGTTAGACTACATCTATTTGACATGATAACAATGGTAAACCTACTCAAGACTAAAGAGCTATCTCTATTAAAAGTAAAGAGCATTCTCTATTCCTGTAACATTCAATCTATAAGCTTCAACTCATATTTCATTCCTAGGTTCTTCATACACTACAATCACTCTTCCAAATTGCTTTTATGCAAAAGCATTCATTTTGTTATGTTTATTATTTCCTTATAAACTCTCACACTTCAAGATCACCTCCATCAGTGAGGATATAGGTGAAGAAATTATCTCATTTCTTAAATATTTGCAACAACAACAACAATTTTATAATTATTTATCATTTTAAATTTTTTCACCTTAAATTATCAATCTATCTATATGTTTTATATATAATATCAAATTTATATATAATATCAATTGTAGATTTTATAACTCTCGACCATTTTATATGTTTTTCACCTTAAATCATCAATCTATTTATATGTTTTATATATAATATCAATTGTAGATTTTATAATTTTCTACCATTTTATATGTTTTTCATCTTAAATTATTAATCTATTTATATGTTTTATATATAATACCAATTGTAGATTTACTATATGAATTTTGAAAAGTTTTAAATTTGCATATTGATAACAATATGCTTGGTTTTAAAATACTAACCACTTTACAACATCAAAAATATTTTTATAACATTGTTATTTTATATATGTTTTTTCATGAAATTGTTTGTATATGCTTAATATATGAAACACATTATATATTTTAAGTATGGATTGTGGAAGCTTTTATGTTGGATATTGACAACAACAATAGGATTGGTTTTAAAAAACTAGTCAATTTTGTGGTTGAAGTGTAGAATTTAAAACTAAATCATTATAAATTGTGAAATTTAATATTGTAATAGGATTTTTTTTTTTGTAAGTAAGAAGTTTTGTATATAAAAGGCCTTCAAAAACCAAGTTAAAGGTACAAGAAACAGATATTAACCGTACTGTAGTTACTGGACTGCCCCAATAGAGTGGAAACCAGTCCAGCCAGCTGGGTGAATCAAGTCATAGGTAACTTGACGGTCTAACATATCAGCCTTAAGCTGATTGGACAACATCTAAAAAGAAAAAAACTGTTAAAACATAAAGAACCCCTGTGGGATTAAACACTTGGCAAATAACCTGGCCAAGTGGCAAGGACGACCTCGTACCAAGGTTCCTCTTTGACGAGTGTCCCTTGGCTTTCCACCTGCATGCCAACGTCCACGTTGCTCCCATCTCTGGCGACGACTGGCGAGGTGTCCTGTAGCACATGCTGTCCTGTGGCCTTCTCCATGCCCGAGTCCTCATGCTCGGCTTTCTCCACATCAATATTTGCGGAGCATTGCATCTGGGTGTTTCCTTCATTGGTCTCTGCATGGGGTTTTGCTGCTGAAGCTGCACCTACTGGGTTCGGGGGAAAAGCATCTTGGAGGGAGGAAAGGATTTGAAGGAGGGTCGTGACCTTTCCATTCGTGGTGTGCAGACGGAATTGGAGGTCCTCCACCCCCTATCGGAGTTCGAAGACCAGGCCAAAGAGAATAGTAAAACTTTCTTTCAACTGTGTGTCAAATAAGAAGTCAGAAGACGGGTTCTCGTTGTTTCGAGGCCTGCGAAATGGAGGTGGCACCCCCATGGGCGTTCTTGAGGAACCAACTACTGGTGCATGGGAAGGCTCGATAGTTCTGGATATTGAAGGGACTGGAAGGTATCGCGAGGAGGAACCCAATGAGCTGTCAATGATGGCTAAACAATCAAATCGGTAGATAGGTGGGGTGGGGGAGGTGAGAGGTGCTGGCTCGGGCTAGAGGGGCGTTGAGGTGAAAGTGGAAGGCGACTTAGTGGGCAAGACAGAGGGCCGGGGCCGACGAGGATTCCATGGAGAGCCTCTTCGCGGTCGTCCCCTTTGACGCGACATGAGTTTCATCGAATGAATGCCGAAGAAAACCAAGTGCTCAAGGTGGAGGTAAAGAGCCTCAGCTACAATCACCATGAAGGTCCAATTTGAAACAGGTTGGGGCAGCAGAGGGGAGAGCCAGTCGGGCCACGAGCGGAGGCAAGAGGCGAATACAAGCAGTAGGGCCATGGAATAATTCATAAAGGAGAAGTATGTTGTAGATTTAAAGCCACTGCAACATCATAATGGCGAGTTAAAGAAAGATTGGGGTGGCGGGCGATGGCACGAGCTCATCACAGGGCTCCTTACCTCGTTGGCCAATCTGTTCCTCCTCCTCACGCCAATTGTCTCGCACTAGCACCCCATCCAGGGGTGTTTCCACTGCCCCAGATTTACGAACACATTGCTAGAGAATGGGGTGATTAGGATCGATGGACGTTTTGCAAAGGAGTTTCAGTCCATTCCAATTCGTCCCCATATTAGTCAATTCATCCGCAACTTGTTTCTCCTTCCTCTTTATATGAGGAGGTATAACAGCGTGGTTTGGTTGCAGTAAATCTGTTATAATCTGTAGCCCATGTGAGACTCTCCAACTGAGAGAAATTTTGTTCGGGTTCGCTCCATTTAAAATTCTACAGAGTAGATTGATGATGATTTGAGAATCTCCCTCTATAATTAGCTTGGTGAAATTGTTTTCAATGGCTAATTGCAGTCCTTTAATGAGCCCCCAAAGTTCCGCTACATTATTCGTGGTATGAACAAGGGAGTCTGAGTTTATGAGAATGATGTGCCCATGATGGTTGCGAAAGGCTACTCCATAGCCTGCTACGCCTTGATTGCCTTTAGAGGCTCCATCAAAATTGAGCTTGATGAAGTTGACTGGGGGGGAGACCAAAAGGAGGGGCTGCTGAGAAGGGGGGGAAGAGAAGAGGGGGGAAGAGAAGAGGGGGGAAGTGGGTGATGAGAAGGAAGAGGGTTCCAGTACTAAAGGATAAGGAGTTCTAAGGGATTGTTGATCAAGTCTTTTTCAGTCTGTGGCTGAAGGTTGAGAGTTTCAAGAATATTGCGGTGGCATTGGTTCCAACAGTGTTGCCATGGGAGGGAGACGTTTCTGAAAGGCCTCCTATTCCTTTCTTTCCAAGTTTTCCAAAGAATGAAGCCTAGAAGTAATTGCCAAATATGATTTAGGAGGAGAGAATGGAAAGCCTTGTCCCTCCAATTAGTAATGGTATCAATGATACTATCTCTATTGCGATCCCAGGTGCGCATGATAAGCACAACTTGATCCCATATTTGTGCAGTGTAAGGACAGGAATTGAGGAGGTGATTCATGGTTTCGTCTGCCTCTCCACAAAGCATGAAAATAGAAGGTCCAACAAAACCTCTTTTTGAGAGGTTATCCCAGGTTAGAATGCTCAAGTGGGAAATGATCCAGAGAAAGAGGGTAATTTTAGGCCAGTGTTTAAGATTCCAGATTTTGCGCCATACTTTCCTTGTAGGAGGAGGGTTTAATTGAGCTTTGACCTGATAAGATTCCTGTATGTTGTAGGTTCCCCGTGACCAATATCCCCATCAAAAGATATCCTCTCCTACGAGTTTGGAGATTTTCCTTTTGCCTAGTTCCTCCTGCCAGGGTCCCAGACCCACATGCATGTCCAGATTTATGTGTTCCCTGTTAAGGTGCCAGCATCGCCAGGTGTCTTCTCATGAATTGTCTTGCCAATAGTTAGCTACTCTTGTCAAGCCCGCAAGTGTAGCTTGGGTGCTAATATCCCTAGCCCAATCCTTGTTGTCCAAAACTGGCCACTGCTGCTAGGAATCTTTCTAGAAAAGAGCGGTTTCCCCATTTCTAATTTCCCAGAAAGCATGCCAAGTAACAAGCTATCTGCTCTGCTTTTCTGTTGTCCAGATTAAGGAGCTTGGGTTGTCCCCATTCCATTGAATTAGGTTTTTTTCCACCACATTTGGTACATATTTCTTCCTCCAGAGTCTTGCCCAGAGATCCTTGGGTTTTTTTTAGCCACCACCACCATATTTTGGCGCTTAGAACTTTGTTCATAATAGAGGGATCCCGTAATCCCAGGCCTCTTTGTGCTTTGGGTTGACAAATTTTTTCCCAACTGATCAGCGCTATCTTCTTCCCTGTGTTGAGGCCTTGCCAGATGAAGTTTCTTTGTAAGATTTTAATGGTTGTAAGGATAAACTCTGGAGTAGCCAGCGCCGAGAAGGTGTATACAGGAAGGGCCTAAAGAACAACTCGGAGAAGAACAAGATGACTAGGAAGGTTTAAAACTCTGAAGGTCTAGGAAGAAAGCCTCTTGGTGAAGGAGGACAACAGATGTTCCCAAGAGGAGTTCCTGAGGGCATTATCAATCAAGGGAATGCCAAGGTATTTGGATAGAAGGGAGCTTATGTTGAATCCTAAGATATCATAGACATGGTGTTGAATCGAAGGGGGTGTATTGAAGAAAAAGATTTGGGATTTATCTTTGTTGCAATCCATACCCGAGGTGTCAAAGAAGGTTTGGAGGATCGAGAGGAGAGAGTTTGCTTTGCGGACAATCGGGGTTCCCATCAAAAGCGTGTCATCCAAAAATTGATTATGTGAGATAGGGGGGGAGATGCCATGCAAAGGGAGGCATGTCAGTAGGTTGTTTGCAACAACTGCATGAATGGATCGACTAAGTCCTTCGACCATAATGATGAAGAGGAAAGGGGAGAGAGGATCTCCCTGTCTAATTCCTCTTGAGGGGGAGAAGGGTTGAGAGGGTACACCATTGATAAGAATGGAGAAAAATGTCGAGGAGGTTAGATTCAGAATCCAAGTCACCCAAAGCTAATCAAAGCCAAAAGCTAGGAGCATTTCCCGCATGTAGTCCCAGCTTATCTTGTCAAAGGCTTTAGAGAGGTCTAGTTTAAGGAGCATACCTGGTGTTTTAGTCTTCTGCAAAGAGTGGATCACTTCATGGGCTAGGATGACGCTGTCAAATATTTGTCTGCCTTCAACATAGCCCGAATGCTCAGGAGATATGATTGTCGGTAACATGGGCTTGAGTCTTCAACAATCACTTTTGTTAGGAGTTTGTAGATGACATTGTAGAGAGCTATGGGTCTGAACTTCTTAGGATGGTGAGCCTGCCCCTCTTTGGGGATAAGGGTGAGGAAAGTTTCATTGAGAGCATGAAGGACTTGTCCCGTGGCTCTAGAGTCTTCAAGAATTTCCCAAACCTCTACCCTGATCATCAGCCAACAATGGTGGAAAAAATCGTTGGTGAAGCCATCGGGTCTAGGTGCCTTGCATTTGGGGGTGTCCTGAAGCGCTTGATCCACTTCCTCGATTGTAATGGGATGGAGTAGGGATGAGTTTTGTTCCAGGGTTACAAGGGCAGACACATGTCATGTAACCTTAGTTATAGCCTCATATCTATCCCGGAATGGTTCCGTGAGGAGATCTCTGTAATAGTCGATCAAAGTCATCTCCATGTCTTCGTGGTAATGAATGGGCTCCCCGTTGGTGGAGGCTAGGTGCATGATTCTATTAGAATGCCTTCTGTGGACAACATTTCTGCGAAAGAATTTGGCGTTTCGTTCCCCTTCCTTGAGCCATTGTATGCATGATTTATGTTTCCATAAAATCTCTTCTTATCTTTTCCTGGCCTCTAGCTGGTTATTTACCTTTTCTTCCTAAGCTTTTAGCTCACTCATGAGCTCCTGCATCCGAATCTGACTTTGAATCTCGCTCATCTATTCTGACAGTTTCTTTTGGGAGTCGAAGATATTGCCAAAGGTTTTCTTATTCCAGAGTTTGAGAATTTGTTTGAGGTTTTTTAACTTTTGCTTAAATCTGTAGATTTTGGAGCTGTGGGAGACCTCTGCCTCCCTCCACCAGTCCTGTATTTTTTCTTGGAAATCGGGATGGTCGGGCCAAAATTGTTCAAACCTGAAGGGTTTCTTTCCAGGTGTGCCTGGCAGATCCAACCATAGCTGGATAGGCCAGTGATCCAAGCTAGGGAAGTTCACGATACTGGCTTCCAGAGTTGTTCCTTACAACATAAGGGAGTCAGATATGAGGAATCGATCTAGTTTGCAAGCGATTTGGTGTGATCCAGTTCTTCTATTTGTCCAAGTGTGGTTTCCATTAATGGCTTCCAGGTCGATAAGGTGGAGGTTATTTATGAGGCTGTTGAAGTCATTGGAGTCCTGATCTAGGTGTCTTGATCCTCCTTTTTTTTCCTCCAGACTGCGGATGATATTAAAATCTCCACCAACAATCCATCTGTTATGCTGAATTAGACTACATAGGTATTCCAAGTTCCTGAGAAAGGCCTGCTTATCTCTTGGGTTGGCTGGGCCGTAGACATTGGTCAGGTGTCCTGGCTTATTAGAGCCAATAATCTTATAATCTGCAGTAATGGACCACATGGTGGTGAGAAAATTTTCCAACAACATAGAGTTGGTGTTCCAGAGGATAGCCAATCCTCTAGCTATACCTATGGCTACAGTTGAAGCCACTTCCCCTTGCTTCCAACAGTAGGGAAGTAGCCTGTCGATGTCTTCGAAAGTGCATTTTGTTTCCTACAATAGTACTATGTCAGGTTTTTCCGTAAAGATCAGATCTCGTAGCATTTTTTGCTTGCTACGTCCATTGATGCCTCTGATATTCCATGAGATAATCTTCATGATGATGGGGGGGTGGGGAGAGGAGGGAATTTGTCCATGGTCAGGTGGATTTTCCCTGAGTTTACCATGAAGTGGCATATTTCTTGTATGAGCTTATTGGTAGATTTCCTTCATCTTTTCTTTTTGTCTTTCTAAGTTTTACTTTGATTTTTTGACTGACTGCTCTGTATTCCCAGACCTTTGCTAGATCGAGCTGAGGATCTAGCTGAGGAGTTGAGAAAGACCTTGTGCACCTTCCGTAATTGATCCCTGGGCTTGGTGTAAAGTTTTGTATGCCTGTAGGCATGCTCGAGGTGCTCCAAATCCACCTCGGCTAGTTCTTGCTCTTCCAACTCCATTTCCGTATCCCCGTCCTTTGTCTCCAGAAAGTCTTGTTGTTCCTGAGCCGCATATAGGGAGGGGTGATCTGACTCCTTACCCTCTGAGGGTCGTTCACCCCCTTGGATAATATATTGAGGGTGATTATCCAAATGTGGTTCATTAGGGTTTATTAGGGTTGTGGGATTCTTTGGTTGATCTTGTAGAATTGCAAATTTATTACTAGTGGAAGGATCCTTACTTATTTGGGCTACTTTCTTTCATCCTCCTTGTCTTCTTTTCCCTGTTGGTTGAGCAAAGCCACTTTATGGGTTCCCTTCTTTGTGAGCAGTATTGAGAGGGCACTCTCTGAAAAGATGACCATGTTTGTGGAATTTGCTACACCAGAACGGAATGTGTTCGTAGTCGATGGTTTGGGTCTAGTCCTCGTCATGATATTCAAGTATTATGGATCCCAGGAGCGGCTTGGTTATGTTCAGGTACACATAGATGCACGCATAAGAGGTGTAGTGCCTCTGCTTGGTGGCTTTGGAAGACTTAACATATATGCCTATGGTATTACCTATGTCGGCTAAGACCTCCTCTAGCCAAAATTCCTAGGGCAGAGAGTATAGTCTGTTAAGCTCCAATCTACCCAAGTAAATTAGAGTGAAAATGATTGTCAATCCGGTGTTTGTAAGACTTAGAGGCACGTCCAAAGTATATGGATTTAGAGATAGTTTTTATCTTTAATGGAGATAAACCAAAAACCTATTCTAAGGTTGAATATGAAAGAGATGCTAAGATTCTATTCATAAGTCATCTTCATAGATCTCATAACAGTAATCAACACTTGTTTTTCTAAAGAGTAAAAACAGTAAGCATTCAAGAGAAAGTTTTAAGACCTATCACATGTTAGAAGAACAAAACTCTTATTCAAGAGATGCATTCATTGTCTTCTTTCATTCATTTAACAACTATCATCAAATCAAATCAAAGTACTGAAAGCATAAATCATTCAAAAATCATTTGAAATTATCTTAATGCTTGAAGTCAAACTACACATTGAGTTCTTATTCAAGAAATCATTCACAATATGAGTAAGTATTGAAAACATTAAGAATGTAACTGAGCTATGAAATTCATCTACCTACAGCAAGATAGAATCATCTACAGCAAGCAAGATCTAAAACATGTACTTGAAAAAGAACACAAGGAAAGAGTGTACTAGTTGGCAATGGGGGCCCTCCAATGCTTCCCTGGTACACTTTAGTTGACTTCAGCTAAGAAAGAACTCCAGTAGCATTTAAATCATCATAAGCATTCACATGAACAAAACATAGAGCTGATCTTCAAGAGTGAAAATTCTCAAGTTTCTTCATTCATATCAAGATTGTCTTACTAGTTTAAGCTTAAGAGTATTTATACAAGAGTCTTAAAACCAAAAATTCTAAAATGTCTCCTAAATATCATGATTAGATCCAAAATATCCTATTAGGGTCGAATGCCTCCTTTGGATCCACAATATATGGTCAAAATCCCATGAAATCCAAAACTGTCCAAGATTTAAGGCTGAAATAGGGCATTTTCTGTTGAAGTGGCCCTGTTTGACCAGTGTTGACTGGACATCTAAAAGGCCCAGATTTCGAATATGATAGCTCATTATCCATCCTTGTACATCACGGAACATGACCCAAGTGTTATATTTCTCCCAGGTGTCCTACAAGTATACAAACCACGGAGCTTTTACGGGATTTGGTCAAATCCTTTAATTTCTGGTAAATTTTCAATTTTAATGCTAAAATTTAGAAAACTCAATTCTTAAGCTAAAGAATGACAAATATACCTTGCAAAGGTTGTTTCATGGAAAATGTGGAATGCAATGAAGGCAAAATGGATAAATAAAGAGGCAAAAGTATGGTTTATGGAAGCACAAAAATGGACTCAACATCTCCCTCAAGAGGAAGTCCTTGCATGTCCTCATGCACAAAAATGTCCCTAACTTGTGTTACTGATCTTCTGCCACTTCTGTTGCATGTAATAAAGTTGCCACATTCGCCTGAGCTGTATGAAGTGATTTCATCTTTTGATACTTCTCTTTATAAGTGTTTTTCTGCTGGAACCACTTATAAGCTTGTTTGGAAATTAACTTATTCTGTTTTTGAAGCTTTTCATTTTTCTTCTTCAAAGTGTCATTCTCCTCTTGTGTTTTGTGGCTTTGAGTTCTCAGCATTTGATTTTCTGTTTTGATGTATCTTTATAAGACTTCAATTTCTTTGATTTTTCTCTTCATCTTTCTTATTTTCTTGTTCTTCCTGTCAAGTTCAGATGTGGATGTACCAGCCACCTCTTCCATTTGAGGTTCTTCTTTCATGTCCCTGATTAGTTGTTCCATATTCACTCTCATTTGTTGATAGGTAGAAGTTTCCTATTCCTCAAAGCCATCATTTCCAAATGATTGTGCTTCAAGAGTCTGAATATGTTCATATTGTGCCTGTTGTGCTTCATCATCTTTCTCTTGTATTGGGCCTTTTTGAACTTGTGGTCGTTTTCTTGTCCTCCTTTTATAAGTGTTAAAATTTTTGTATTTTTCCTCAAGTTCCTTCTCTTTTAATACCATACTTCTTGTTTTTCTCCTCCCCATAGGCGGTTTTGGGCTTGTTGCCTTGGGGTGCTGTACCTCTCCTTCATCATCAGTCACTACTAGAATTTGCTCCTCTCCTTCTTCCTCTTTTATGGTCTCAAAACCATTTTCAATGGTAAATTGTTGCCAAATCACATTTTGCTTTTGAAGTTCATCTTTAATGATCATTTTGATAAGACCACAGTGATACAAACTCCTCTCTGTGTTCCTTCCCTATTTCTGGACAGTCTTGGCCATTTTGGAAAGGCTTTATAAGAGGAATTAAGGCATATTGATCTCACAGTCACCTCTCAAATTTTGTAGCAGTTTAATATGATATAGATAAATGATGCTAAACCTACCCTCAAAAGTTATAAATTTCTGTATAAAGTATGCCAACTCATCCCAGGGATGGACCGACCAACTCCTCAGGATTCCTTTCTTCCAGTTTACTACTGCTACCCTTGACCTTGAAATAAAAGGTACCCATGATTTATCTTTGAAATGTTTTGTTTTAAAATATCTCTCTCCTATTTGTGGTAGTCTAGTGACAAATGAAAGGCTATCTTCAGTGATCCTGATTGTAAGGTTCCCAACAGTAGCTCTCTCCCCATCAAATGATTGAGCAAATTCTAAGGCAATTCCTTCACAAAATCCATCAAATTTTTCAAAAAAACTTAACCACTGTTTCTGTTCCATAATTTTCATCCAATCTCTGTGTATTTCTGATACTACAAGCCTCCCATGTTCATATCTTGATACCATATTTCAAAAATTTTCAAAAACAAGACCTAAAATATTCCCATTGTTTGAAAAAACTTCAACTCTGCAATATTTCTCAAACTTCCAACTCTATGTGAATTTTTAATTTCTGTGTATGGTCTTCAAGAAGAGTTTCTGGTAAATTTAAAAAATTCTCGGGCTCCTCTGTCGAACTCTGACTCAATTTCCTTCTTTAAATTCGGTCTCTTCAGAGGTCGACTCCTATTTTGATAAGTTTTCTTCCCTTTCTTCACCATGTACCTCTTCAATTCCCCCATGTTTTCTTCCACGGAACGAAATCTTGTATGTTGACAGTGTGATTGTCAACATACAATTCGTTTTCTATCAGAGGATTTCGGAGTAGGGATGGGTCAATGTGCTATAGTGTAGGGATTTAGGATGTGTAGGAGGAGCAATGAACTAGAATGTAGGGATAACGAACTAGAATTTAGGGATTTGGAATGTGTAGGGAGAACAACGGGGTGTGTAATTCGAAATGGTGGTAGTCTATGCAGAGGTGCGTTGGCAGTTAAAATCTCGGGGCATGCAAAATGAGACACATTGTGCATGTTTGGTGAGGCTCAGCAAATATGAAAACTAATTGAGTCGTTTTATTTTTATGGAGAGGGAAAAATGTTGGTGGAGATTTTAACAAGGTTTTTATTTTTGAAAATGGCTTGTACATCAATCAAAATTGAAGGTGCTACTCTGTTCGTACCTTGTACTCTTCTCCCCTTTGTGATTATTATGAGATGTGGTTTTAAAAATGCTCATTTGTCATATAACTCCCAAATTTTTTTCAATTCCTTCATCAAATATGAACTTCTTCTTATAACCCCTTTTGAATGTATGCAAACCATCTTGATTTATGCAACGATACCTTAGTCTGTGTATATAACAGAGCTTTAGACAACTTTAAAATAACACTGTGTTTTGGTATTTGAAACCCAATCCCTCCTTATAACTCCTTTAGAAACCAAAAGTGGTTCTTCTGAGTACCATTTTAAATGATTTTGAGGATGAGAAAAAAAATGGAGTGATGAAAGGATAATGTAGGGGAAAGGAAGGATAAGGCATTTATCATTCCTAGGTTAGGAAGAATTCTCAAAATTAAATCATTAAAAAGGAAAATATACTAACTTGTTTGCTCATTCTGTTTTGTTGGTTGAAGCTGGATGGGATGCTGGTGCAAGTCCTCAGATTCCTCTTGTATTTACTTTGCTAGTATCTCAGGTCTTTTTTATTGATTGAAATTGATATCTTCTCAGGTCCCTTGCTGATTGAAAAATTGATATTTTCATGTCCTTCTACTGATTGAAATGGCTGTCTTCATCAGGTCCCTCTGCTATTTTGAAATGAATATTTTTATTAGGTCCCTCTGCTGAATTTGAAATGACTGTCTTCATTAGGTCCCTCCGTTATTTTGAAATGAATATCTTCATCAGGTCCCTTTGCTGAACTTGAAATGGATATCTTCATCAGGTCCCTCTGTTGATTGAAATGAGTGTCTTCATCAGGTCCCTCTGCTCTTTTGAAATGAATGTCTTTATCAGGTCCCTTTGCTGAACTTGAAATGAAGTTGGATCCTTTCCTTAATGCCTGCTGTCATCTGTAGAAGGATTGAAAGGTATACCTTATCCCCCTCAACCTTATTTATTGACTTGTCCTCAAGTCAGAAAAAAAAAACTTTTGATGATGAACAAATAAAACTAGAAATTGATGATAAAAATTTATTAGTATTTGAAGAATTTTGGTTGGCCAATGTTACTTGGTTTTCCAATCAAAATTCGAGTTTATATTGTGCCAGTTACCTGGGTTTTCACAACTAAACTCCCTTTTTCTCTTTTTTCTCTTTTTTACTTTTTTCTCTTTTTTCTTTTTTCTTTTTTCTTTTTTTTTCCCTTTTTTTTCTTTTTTATATATATATATATATATTTTTGGTGTGTTTTTTTAATAGAATGTGGAGGAGGCACATGGTTTTGTTTCTCCAACACTTCCCTTTCATTCTGTTGAGATATTTGATGTAGAAAGTCTTCCTTGCTTACATGCTTATTGTAGAGCTTCAGCCTGTGTCCATTGACTATGAATGAGCTTGCCTCATCATCTATTGTTTGTAATTTGACTGAGCCATTGTCATATACTTGTGAAATCTCATAAGGAAAAAGCCAATGAGTTGTAAATTTAGCTTTGAAATCTTTAAATTTTGAATCAAATAACAATGCCCAGTCTCCTTCTTTGAATTGTTTCTTCTTGATATACTTATCATGCCAATGTGCCCTCTGTTGTTGTATCAAAGTGTTGTGTTCAACTTCTGCCTGCCTCATCTCATCTAATTGATTTAATTGCATGATCCTCTCTTTTTGTGCTTTGGAAAGATCTAGTCCTAATTTAGCTGCTAATTTAAAAGTATCTATTTGAAATTCTATAGGTAGCAAAACTTGCTTACCATATACCATCTGATAAGGAGTAAACCCAATACTATCTTTATAGGTGATTCTGTATGCCCATAAAGCTTCTTGAAGCTAGTCTGACCATTCTTTTCTGTGTGTTTGAACTGTCTTGGTCATGATTGCTTCTAGAGTTTTGTTAGTAGATTCCACTTGTCCATTTGCTTATGGATGATAGTGTGTAGACTTCTGATGCTTGATCTAATATTTGTTTGCTATGTCCTTCACCATTTTAGAAGTGAACTGTGCTCCTTGGTCTGTTACAATCTCCTATGGTACTCCAAATATAAAAAATATTTCTTCAAAGAGGAAGTTGAGCACTGACTGTTCTGTAGCTCTCACTAATTCTTTTGCTTCCACCCATTCTGTAACATAATCAGTACATACTAAGATGTATTGCTTCCCTTTTGAAGGTGGGTTTATTGGACAAATGAAATCAAGAGCCCACTTTTCAAATGGCTCAATATGAACTTGTGGTTTGAGAGGCATCTCATTGATTGGGAGTGGCTTTCCCATCTTTTGACAACTATCACAACTTCGGACATATTTCTTGCAATCTTTGAAGATGGATGGCCAATAATATCCTAAATTGAATATTTTGTGTGTTGTCCTCTTATCTGCAAAATGACCACCACAAGGTTCATCATCGAAAGCTTTCAATATTTCTAAAATCTCATCTTGTCTTACACATCTTCGAATTATGAGGTCATATCCTGTATAAAAGAGATCTCCATCAATCCATGTGTATCTAGAACTTTGTTTAATTATCTTTTTCTTTTCTTTTGATGTGAGAGATGGAGGTAACATTCCTAATGATAAATAGTTGGCTATATCAGCATACCATGGAGTTTTAACTGAAATTGCAAATAAGTGCTCATCAAGAAAATTGTCTGAGATAGGAACAATCTCACCAGGGGTTTTTAATCGAGAGAGTAAATCAACTACTTGATTTTACTTTCCAGGTCTATTCAAGATTGTGATGTTGAATTCCTGCATCAATAACAACCATCTTGTTATCCTGCCATTAGTAATAGGTTTGTTCATGAGATATTTTATGGCAGACTGATCTGTATGGATAAAGACTTCATAATCGTTGATGTAGTGATAAAACTTATTCACAGCATGTACTACTGCCAACATTTCCTTCTCTGTGACTGTATAATTCAATTCTGCAGGGGTTAGATTTTTACTAATGAAGTAAATAGAATAAGTCATAAGATTTTCTTTTTGACCCAATGATGCCCCTATTGCAGTGATGAAAGGATAATGTAGGGGAAAGGAAGGATAAGGCATTTATCATTCCTAGCTTAGGAAGAATTCTCTAAATTAAAGCATTAAAAAGGAAAATATACTAACTTGTTTGCTCATTGCGTTTTGTTGGTTGAAGCTGGATGGGATGCTGGTGCAAGTCCTCAGATTCCTCTTGTATTTACTTTGCTAGTATCTCAGGTCCTTTTTATTGATTTAAATTGATATCTTATCAGGTCCCTTGCTGATTGAAAAATTGATATTTTCAGGTCCTTCTACTGATTGAAATGGTTGTCTTCATCAGGTCCCTCTGCTGTTTTGAAATGAATATTTTTATCAGGTCCCTCTGCTGAACTTGAAATGACTGTGTTCATCAGGTCCCTCTATTGTTTTGAAATGAATATCTTTATCAGGTCCCTCTGCTGAACTTGAAATGGATATCTTCATCAGGTCTCTCTGTTGATTGAAATGAGTGTCTTCATGAGGTCCCTCTGCTCTTTTGAAATGAATGTCTTTATCAGGTCCCTCTGTTGAACTTGAAATGAAGTTGACTCCTTTCCTTAATGCCTGTTGTCATCTATAGAAGGCTTGAAAGGTATACCTTATCCCCCTCAACCTTATTTATTGACTTGTCCTCAAGTCAGAAAAAAAAAAACTTTTGATGATGAACAAATAAAACTAGAAATTGATGATAAAAATTTATTAGTATTTAAAGAATTTTGGTTGGCCAATGTTACTTGGTTTTCAAATAAAAATTCAAGTTTATATTGTTCCAGTTACCTGGCTTTTCACAACTAAACTCCCTTTTTCTATTTTTTCTCTTTTTTTCTTTTTTCTCTTTTTTTTTTTATTATTTTTTTTTTTCCCTTTTTTTTCTTTTTTTATATATATATATTTTTTTGGTGTGTTTTTTTTAATAGAATGTGGAGGAGGCACATGGTTTTGTTTCTCCAACACTTCCATTTCATTCTGTTGAGATATTTGATGTAGAAAGTCTTCCTTGCTTACAGGCTTATTGTAGAGCTTCAGCCTGTGTCCATTGACTATGAATGAGCTTGCCTCATCATCTATTGTTTGTAATTTGACTGAGCAATTGTCATATACTTGTGCAATCTCATAAGGACCAAGCCAATGAGTTGTAAATTTAGCTTTGAAATCTTTAAATTTTGAATCAAATAACAAATCCCAGTCTCCTTCTTTGAATTGTTTCTTCTTGATATACTTATCATGCCAATGTGCCCTCTGTTGTTGTATCAAAGTGTTGTGTTCAACTTCTACCTGCCTCATCTCATCTAATTGATTTAATTGCATGATCCTCTCTTTTTGTGCTTTGGAAATATCTAGTCCTAATTCAACTGCTAATTTAAAAGTATGTATTTGAAATTCTATAGGTAGCAAAACTTGCTTACCATATACCAGCTGATAAGGAGTAAACCCAATACTATCTTTATAGGTGATTCTGTATGCCCATAAAGCTTCTTGAAGCTTGTATGACCATTCTTTTCTACGTGTTTCAATTGTCTTGGTCATGATTACTTCTAGAGTTTTGTTAGTAGACTCCACTTGTCCATTTGCTTATGGATGATAGTGTGTAGACTTCCGATGCTTGATCTAATATTTGTTTGCTATGTCCTTCACCATTTTAGAAGTGAACTGTGCTCCTTGGTCTCTTACAATCTCCCGTGGTACTCCAAATATAAAAAATATTTCTTCAAAGAGGAAGTTTACCTCTGACTGTTCTGTAGCTCTCACTAATCTTTTGCTTCCACCCATTTTGTAACATAATCAATACATACTAAGATGTACTGCTTCCCTTTTGATGGTGGGTTTATTGGACCAATGAAATCAAGAGCCCACTTTTCAAATGGCTCAATATGAACTTGTGGTTTGAGAGGCGTGTCATTGATTGGGAGTGGCTTTCCCATCCTTTGACAACTATCACAACTTCGAACATATTTCTTGCAATCTTTGAAGATGGATGGCCAATAATATCCTAAATTGAATATTTTGTGTGTTGTCCTCTTATCTGCAAAATATCCACCACAAGGTTCATCATGGAAAGCTTTCAATATTTCTAAAATCTCATCTTCTCTTACACATCTTCGAATTATGAGGTCATATCCTGTATAAAAGAGATCTCCATCAATCCATGTGTATCTAGCACTTTGTTTAATTATCTTTTTCTTTTCTTTTGATGTGAGAGATGGAGGTAACATTGTTGATGATAAATAGTTGGCTATATCAGCATACCATGGAGTTTTAACTGAAATTGCAAATAAGTGCTCATCAAGAAAATTGTCTGAGATAGGAACAATCTCACCAAGGGTTTTTAATCGAGAGAGGAAATCAACTACTTGAATTTCCTTTCCAGGTCTATTCAAGATTGTGATGTTGAATTACTGCATCAATAACAACCATCTTGTTATCCTGCCATTAGTAATAGGTTTTTTCATGAGATATTTTATGGCAGACTGATCTGTATGGATAAAGACTTCATAACCATTGATGTAGTGATGAAACTTATTCACATCATGTACTACTGCGAACATTTCCTTCTCTGTGACTGTATAATTCAATTCTGCAGGGGTTAGATTTTTACTAATGAAGTAAATAACATAAGTCATAAGATTTTCTTTTTGACCCAATGATGCCCCTATTGCAGTGTCTGATGCATCTGTTGAGATATGAAATGGCAAAGTCCAATTAGGTCCTCTTAATATAGGTGTTTTTGATAGCTTGTCCTTGAGCTTCTGGAAGGCATTTTGACAATTAATATTCCAATGAAAATGTATATCTTTTGTGAGTAATTTGAATACAGGAAAAGCTATTTTACTAAAATTTTCAATGAATCTTCGATAATAGCCTGCATATCCAAGAAAACTTCTCACATCTTTTTGGCTTATTGGTTCTGGTAGATTTACATGATTTCTATTTTTGCAGGATCCACTATTATTCCTGATGATGAGATATGATGACCCAATACTACCCCTTCAGTTAACATCATAAAACATTTTTCATTGCTAAGAGACAAATTTGTTTCTATGCATCTTATTAAGACTTTTTCCAAGTTTTTCAAATATTTTTCTATAAATGGTAACAAAAAATGATCTATCAGCGTTGCTTTTTTCAATTCCCTATAATCTACACAAATTCTCCATTTTCCATTTTTCTTAGGTACAACAACTAATGGAGAAACCCATTGACTATCAGAGATAGGGTAGATGAATCCTACCTTCAATAATTTTTGTAATTATTCTTTGACTACCTCTTTCAACATTGGATTCATTCTTCATTGCGGTTGTCTGAGTGGTCTTATGTTATCATCTATGTAGATATGATGAGTGCATGTATCTGGATGAATTCCCTGCATATTAGTATATTCCCAAGAAAATGCTTTATGATATTTCTTCAATAGTGCAATCAATTGTTCTTCCTAGGGTGGTTCAAAATTTGTGCCAATATTCAAATGATTCCCAGGACTAATTTCAATTATCTTGCTTTGATCATTTTCCATAGAAATAACTGGAAAAATGTCATTAAATGCCGACTCTAAAGAATAGATAGTGCAATTTTCTTGGAAAGTTTGTCCTAAGATTTCATATGCAACATTGTATTGTGTGTCTCTTAATTCTTCTGAGATATCTGGTTTAGAAATGAAATAGTCTAATAGATCTTCATTATTTTCCTCCCTGAAATCAAATGCTTGATTAATACTTAATATAGGTTGAATTACTTCTTCCTGTTGTTGATCTGTTTCATCAAGCCAAGGTAATTGATCTATTACATAATGTTTTTGAGCCGGAGGATAAAGTGTGATTTGTTTCCTTTCAGTCCCATGTGAGATAAGCATATTCCCTGTTCTACAACCAATGAAAGCATCAGTTGTGACCAACCAAGGTCTTCTAAGGATTAATGGATAGCCTCCTAGATTAGATTTTGGTTGAAGAACTAGGAAATCTACTGGATATTCCCAAGAATCCAAAGAAACTGTGATGTCTTCCAGTATACCCTCAGGAACTACTTTAGATCTATCATCTAATTCTAAAACCGTGGTGGTTGGTCTCAGATTTTGCAAATTCAAATGTCTCATTGTTTCTAACGTCATCACATTAATAGCTGCTCCTAAGTCAATTAATGTTTTAGAGATCGAAAAATGGTTGATTTTTATGGTTAGCATTGGAATTCCTGGATCAACATATTTTTAGATGGAAATGTTATTTGACATTAGGCCTACTAGATTTCCAATTACATGAATTGTTGGTGGATCTTTCCTTATTTTGTTGGTTTTCTTTGAACACAATTCCTTAATTGTTTTTTTTATAGATTGGGATATCCTTAATAGCCTGCAATAAATGAATTTTTACACAGACATTTCTTAATTCATCTAAGACATCAAACTCAGGAAGAGATATTGGTAATTTCTCTTTGACCAACCTTTCTGGGAAAGGAAGTGTTTGGATATTTAATGTTTTTCCCTTCTGGATTTGATTGTCTGTTGATAGCTCTTCTATGCTAGGAATCTCCTCTTGTTCAATTTGTTTTTCTGTGATGACAGGAGAATCATTTGGTAAAACTTTTCTAGACCTCAAGTGGATATTTTGAAGAGGGAGGATGGAATATGATGGTCCTTCTTCAACATTATACATAGGTTTTTCCACTTTATTATTAGGATTGGAGATTGGTTGAGATGGTAATTAAGTAGGTCTGGGTGGGGGTTGGTTAGATGGTAGCTAGAGTTGTTGTGGTTGGGTTAGTTGAGGTGCAGGTTGTGATGACTGAACGTATGAATTTTGTGGCTGATTCTGCTGGAATTGTTGATAAGGAAAAGGATGATATGGCTGCTGATATGACTATTGATAAGGCTGTTGGTATGGCTGTTGGTATGGATGATTTCCTTGATCATATCCTCACCAACCTTGAAAAGGTTGGTTTTGGTTCTACTGAGGAGGCCAAGCTTGCCAAGGCATGGGTGCATTCCATGAATTTTGAATGGGAGTTTGAAAATTTTGAGGAAATTGTTGAGGAACAAAATTTTGAGACATACCTGTGAAACGTGGTTGCCAAAGCCTCCTTGGTGCTAGGTAGTAAAGAGATTCCATTCCTTGTCCTTCTTCTATGCGATTATATTGTAGTTGTTTTAACCTTGGACAATCATCAGTGGCATGATTATCTGTACATAATCCACAAACTTGAATTTTGTTTAAAGGACATTCTCTCGGTCCATGTTTCTTTCTGCATGTAGGACACCAGATGGCTAATACTTCATCTTGTTCTTCTTGCTTCTGTTTTTCTTTCAACATGTCAAGTTATGAACCAAATGTGTTCATAATATTAGTTTTAAATCTCTCAAATAGATTCCCTAATTCTATTTTAGTAACACCATTGGAAATTGATTTTGTTGACTTTGTCACAATATCTCTTTGTCCTATTCCTCTTTTAGCTTTTCCTCTTGAGTATTTCTTACACAATTCAGCGATTTTTGGGAAAGGAAGGTGAGAAATATCCCCTGCCCCCATTAAGTTAAGAGCCTCCAAATTTTCATCTGAAATTCCCTTCAAAAAGATAGTACGGATGACATCCAAAGGGAGATTAGATTGCTTAGATTTATGCATGTTGTAAAGAA
>JZKD02S0327182.1:130604-151717 GCA_000966675.3 Picea glauca
TAAAAGAGGGTTGCCTTCTAGGGCAAAAAACCCTAACATAATCTCTACCGTTAGATTTGCGACCTTATAATGAACGGTCCAGATTTACAATGAAATTACATATACTTTTACAAGGAAATTTTTGCTTCGGGGGCTCGCTTGCCCCCATACCCCCCAGCTGGGGGGATGGACCCCCCGGACCCCGTAGAGGGGGTACCCCCCCTCTGCACTCCCCCGCATGGAAGAGTGTACATACTTCTGGGGTGTAAATACTTCATGGGGTATAAACACGGCTGAAAGCAAGGACCTCTGAATCAAGAAGATAATCAGGCTCCACAACCAACACTTGTATCAACGGTCCCCATCGCTTCGCAACTTTGACATTCAGGGGTTTGGTTGTTTCATTTGATTTTTACTCCCAGAGTTGATCAACACCGAATGACCACAACGTCAATACAACAGTCAGGGGAGATCTTGAATATCCTTAGATCTACGGTTTGTGTTACTTCGCGACTGAGAAGTTCATCAAGGTTTAATTATGGGACAGATCCCACAGTCACAGTTAAGGAAACTGCCAGATGTCGGTTAATCTTTATGGTAACCATACCTGGAGGTTTCCTTCAGTTTATTTTGCATGTGGTAAAGTTATAACATCCCGAAGCTCTAGTCCCCCTGATTCCCAAAGTCAAGATAGCTTATCTCCTTTCAAACCTAGCGAAGGGTTCGAAGGTCCTAGTCATATGGATTCCCTAACAAGTTTCATGGATACATTCTCAACTCTTAACCCTGATTTGGTTAGGGTTGTGGGCATGAGCCCCCAGTCACATGGACAAATAGTTTGAACAAGGCACCCTCCATCCATAGATCTTGAATTTAATAACATGCGAGGGTAAATTCAAGGGTTCAAGAGGACTGAGGTAGTCCAAGGAAGTATGTGTAGTGTAGCTTTTTGCTGACCAAGGCTTTTAACATGCAATATAACAATCTCTATACACTTACGTTGGATTTACATAACACATGCAATCCAGTATATACTCCACATGCATTTAACAATTAAAGACATTCAACACAGAGTATTCATATGAATTACTACCATGATCAGCAAGGAATTAGCTTTTCATATTAATTCATATACATAGCGGAAAACATGATTCATAATATATATACAACACAGTCATGCCAAATGTGATAAGAACATAGTTAGACACTTATCTTGTAACAATGGTGAAATCCAACAACCAAATGCAGGCCTTCCACGAACCTCCCAGCCTTAGACCACACTGCTCATCATCTCAACAGTGGATCACCCCTGAGCTAGGACTGAGCTCCACCCCAAGGAAAGGAATTCTAGGCTAGGCTGAGGTTACAGGGAAACAACACAGAAATATTTAGAAAGGTTCTTCCCAAAGATGCCATCTTACGCCCACTACTACCAGACTCTCATTCCCCACATGCCTGTTCCGCCCGGGAGTATACACCTTCACACGCACAGTCCATTGGTGCTAAACTCCCTCTCAGGGTCTCGACAACAGGCTGAATCAGGAAGTCTCAGAGCCTGTAGCTGGTGCTGGGCACTCTCTGGAAGAATCCACTTCCCAACAAACTCTTTCACCTGGAAAGAGTTGCTCACAGGCCTGACCACCTGCCTATTCCAATCACAGTCGCCTCCCTCACCAGAAGAGAGGTCATACACAAGCTTAGCACGAGCTTACTCTAGCCAGTATGCCACACGTAGTCCAGCACTGCGTGGCCGCAACAACTGTTTGGGAAAAATAGACACGCACTTCCCAAACAGGTTCAACAATCACAGGATAGTCTCACGGTTTTGGTTTCGAGATTGTACAAGGGTATCCTTGCAGAGGTCAGACGGGTTCATGTTCAGACAGTCAGGTCGAATGGAGAAGAATCCCCTCCATAGTTCATATCATTTATTATATTTGCATGCACCAGGGTTAACACTTGTCACCCTGGAAACTGCATGCATTCCCACTACATGCATCCCTTTTGCACATTTTCCCCTTGCGAGGAACTTATGATAAAATAAAATACACATGTCTTTTTGGGAATAATATTAAAATATGAATCATAGGCTTAAGCCCCCTAGGCTTAGCCCCTAGGCTCAACACTTAGCCCCTTTTTCCACCTTCTATCCCCTAATCCCTTACCCACTCTGTGCACGCTCAGTCCCCCTTCACTCATTCCTCATGGTTGGTCTACACCTGGCGGTGTTTATATTTTATTAATCATTCTGCATACATACAAGTACAACAACAGGCTCCTGGCCTTCAATACTTAGGCTCCCTAGCCTAAAAAACACATAAGCCTACGAACTTATACAAAACATGGCTCACCAGCCTATAGAACATGTTTACAATTCATTTCATATATCATCATTTGCAACGGGTTCAGTCTTGGGGACACTACAATTCCTGTCCCCTTATTTTTGCACTATCTTTAGTGCAACTTACACTGCCTCTGCAAGTGTTTCAAAATTTTCAAAAAGATGTAGTTACTCTGCCCACATAACTTCTTCCTGATCCCATGTTACGTCCTCAGGACCGTACCAGGTCCACTAGACCTTTACATGCTCTATAGCTCTATTCCAGAGCTATTTTCTTTTCCTGTCCAATAAGCGCACAGGATGCACTTGCAGGACACCTTCTGGTTCCACCTGGATCATAGTCCAATAGATAACATGACTAGCATCAGGTACATATTTCTTAAGTAGTGAAACATGAAACACATTATGTATTGTCATAGATGCAGGTAATGCAAACATGTATACAACTGGCCCAATCCTTTCCAGGATCTCAAATGGCCCACAAAATCTTGCTGTCAACTTGGCGCAACTTCCCAGCTTCAGGGAACTCCTGTTAGTTTTCACTTTCAAGAAAACATGGTCACCCACTTTGATTTCTCTATGGGTTTTGTTACTATCAGCGTAACTTCTTTGCCTGTCCTGGGCAGCTTTTAGATTCCGTTTGATTTTTATCATTTGATCTTCCATCTCTTTGAGTAGTTTAGGTCCAACTACTGTTCTGTCAGCTGGATTATCCCAGCTGACTAGAGTGTTGTACTTTCTTTCATAAAGAACTTCAAACGGGCTCATCTTCAATGACGCATGATACCCATTATTATAGGCGAATTCTACCAAATGCAGGTAGTCTTCCCACCTTGATGGTTTATCCATCACATACATTCTCAGCATGTCTTCTATTACTCTGTTCACTCTCTCTGTCTATCCATCAGACTCGGGATGATATGTTGTGCTAAATTTCAGATTCATTCTGAATCGTTTGAACAGTCCTTTCCAAAAATTTGAAGTGAATTTTGGGTCTCTATCAAACACAATTGTCTTAGGAATTCCATGCAAGCGTGTGACTTCTTTTAAAAAGATATCAGCAACCTCTGCTGCTCTGTGGGTGGTTTTCAGTGGAATAAAATGGGCAACTTTAGTAAGCTTGTCCACCACCACCATGATTGAATCATGCTGCTTGCTTGTTCTGGGCAATCCTGTGGTAAAATCCATTATTACCACGTCCCATTTCCACTCAGGAATAGTTAAAGGCTGCAAAAACCCTGCTGGGTGTCTATGCTCAACCTTAACCTTTTGGCACTCCATACATCTGGCAATGTATTCAACAATTTCTTTCTTCAAACCCAGCCAAAAATAATGGCTTTTGACTGCTGCCACAGTCTTTTGATATCCAGGATGTCCATCATAAGTCACGTTATGCATCTCTTTTAGAATTGCCAGCTTCAATTCTTGGACATTGGGTACATATACTCTATTATTATGCAGAAGTAAACCATCAGTTCCCAAGGTGTAACTTTCCTTGGTCTGTGGTCTCTCACGTTGTTGTAGCTTTGCTATAAGATTTTTGTACTGCAAATCAACATTTGCAGCTTCCAAAATTTTGTCTTTCATCTCAGTCAGGTACATGCTAATGGCTGTAGCATGTAATTCATGCACTTTTCTGATGAGTGCATCAACCACCTTATTTTCTTTCCCTTTGATATGCTTGATATCAAAGTCATATTTTCACAGAAACTCCAGCCATCTGATTTGCCTGGCATTTAAGGTCGGTTGATCGAATTACTACTTCAGACCGTTATGGTGTGTTCTCAACTCGAATCTCTTTCCCATGAGGTAATGTCTCCATTTACTCAAGGCGTGGATGATTGTTGCTAGCTCTAAATCGTGAGTGGCATAATTCTTCTCATGTTCCTTCAACTTTCAGGATTCATAGCAAACTACAAATCCTTCTTGGCTGAGAACTCCTCCTAGCCCTTCCTTACACGCATCTGTGCACATTACGTAATCCTTGTTTGGATCTACAATCCTTAGGATTGGAGCACTAGTGAGAAGTTGCTTCATTCGCTGGAAGTTGCTCTCACATTCATCAATCCACTGAAACTTCTTCTTCTTCCTTTACAGGGAAGTGATAGTATGCACTATCCTTGAGAATCCGGCTATGAACCTCCTATAATAGCGTGCCAGACCCATAAAGGATCTAAATTCTGCCACATTCCTTGGCACTGGCCATTCTCGAATGGCCTGTACCTTTTCAGGATCCACAACAATCCCTTCTTCAGATATTATATGTCCCAAGTAATCGATCTCCCTTTGGTAAAATGAGCACTTGCTCAGTTTTGTGTACAGTTGGTGTTCTCTCAACACCTGCAGCACCATTCTCAGGTGTTTTTCATGTTCTTCCTCTCTTTTGGAATACACCAAGATATCATCCAAGAAGACTATGAAAAAATTATCCAGATAATTTCTGAACACTCCATTCATTAAGCACATAAAGACAACAGGTGCATTGGACAATCCTAATGGCACCACTGTAAACTCATAATGATCGTACCTTGTTCTGAAGGCAGTCTTGCTAATGTCCTCATCCTTTATTCTCACTTGGTGATATCCAGATCAGAGATCTATTTTTGAAAATATTTTCGCATCCCTCAACTGATCGAAAAGATCATCAATCCTTGGCAGAGGATACTTGTTCTTGACAGTGACCTTATTCAGCTGTCGAAAGTCAATGCACAGCCTCAATGTCCCATATTTCTTCTTCACGAATAGGACTGGGGCTCCCCACGGTGACACACTGGGGTGAATGTAACCTTTCTTTAGTAGCTCTTCGAGCTGCAATTGCAACTCTTTCAGTTTTGTTGTACTCATTCTATAAGGAGCTTTCAAAACTGGAGTTGTTCTAGGCATCAAATTTATAGAAAAATCAATGTCCCTCCTCGGAGGTAGTCCAGGTACCTCCTGAAATACATCCTTGAACTCCTTGAGTACTTCATGGTCTTCCAAATTCAATACTACATCTTGGGATGCTTCTTCCACCCGAGCTGCAAATAATTGACATCCTTTCCGGTAACATTTCTTCAGCTACATGGCTGAGATTTCCCTCACATCCACGTCTCTGGGAATTCCTTGGACTGTTATCTGATATCCCTCTTCGTTTAGGCATGTGAACCTCTTATTATGACAATCCAGAAGGGCATGGTGCTGATCCAGCCAGTCCATCCAAATTAAGCAATCATATGAGCCTAAAGGCAGAATGTTCAATTCAGCCTTAGTGCTCATTCCTTTCATGTCCACTGAGCAGGACTTAACCAATTCAATGATCTTCCTCTTGGTCCCCGTGGCTAACTGCACTAACCAAGACTTCTCATGTTTGTTCTCCGTTAGATGCAAACTTTCCACCACCCTAGGATCTACATAACTATGGCTAGCCCCTGAATCAATCAAAATAACAAGTGGTTGGTTGTTGATCATACCTTCCACTTCAATCATGTGTGATTGAAATTCCGCTTTCTTATTGTCCAGGGATGCATAGATCCTCGACATTTTGCTGCCCATATCCTCCACTATTTCAGCTTGCCGAATAGTATGTACAGTTCTCGCCTTACCATTTTTATGGGGACAATCTCTGTACTTGTGGTTTCCTTGACAGCCCCAACACTAAATGGAAGCCTGTCTCTGTCTTTGTGGTCTCTCTTCAGTCATTCTCGGCTCTCTAAATGATGGCTTTCCCTGAAGACTATTTCTGAAAAAGGATGGCTTGTCTCCCTTCTTCCTCTGTTCTTTCTTAACCCTCTTCTGGTCATCCCAAGCCTTCCGAAAGGTAGGCTTTTCTCATTGTTGTTCGTATAGGCATTTCTCCCTTCTTATGGTTTCTTCCATGGTCTTAGGATCATCATATTGAATCTTGTCACCAATGGAAGGTGGCAGTCCACTCAGATACCTTTGAATTTTAACAGCCTCATCTTTGATGAATGGAACATACTTCAGTAGTTCCAGAAAATTTCGTTCATACTCATCAATGGTCATGTTGCCCAACTTGAGTTCGAAGAACTTCTTCATCTTTCTATCATAGTATCTTTTAGTCAAGTATTTATTTTCGAAATACCTCTTAAATTCCTTCCAAGTGACCTCTTTCTCTCTGATGTGTTGCACCTGCACAAACTGATCCCACCACATGGATGCTTTTCCTTTCAGTTGGTACATTGCAATTCTTCCTTATGCATGGGCGGAATAATTCTGCAATTGAAAGTATTTCTTTATGCAAAGCAACCAGGTCTCGACATCTTCCTCCTTCTTATGTTCTCCATCAAATGTTGGAGGCTTGATCTTGTTCATCTCTCCTTTCAATTCCTCCTTTCCATATTTTCGATGTTTTATGGTAGGGGACGGGATTGAACTACCGTGTGTCTTACTGTCAGAATGTCTTTGGGAGCGACTAAGATGTCGGTTACCACTCCTCGACCTACTTCTTCTCCCATGGGTTCTGCGACTCCCCGTCATATTTGAGTCTCTTCCTTTCTCTTCCTTTCTTCTCTATTCTTTCCAGACTCTTCAAAAATTTTAAATTTAATGCACCCTATCGGTCCCTGACCTTCATGAGATTTCGGCTATCATCTCAGTGAGCCCTGGTCTCTCTTTGCAATCCTTCAAGGATTTTAATTATGTGTTCTTCCTTATCCTTTTCTTTTCCATGCCCATTGGAGTTCGATCCTTCGACTCCCAGGTTAACATCCTTTCCTTCCTGCTCATCTTCCATTTCAGGGTTAATCTGCACTTTTCCCCACTCCATACTCGGCGTTGGTTAACTAGAGTACTGACCTCCGTTGAACTCTGCACACACACTTTGCAATTAAATTCGAAGTTTGTCAGGCCATCAAAACTTCACGAACAATCTTCAGCATTTATAACTAATACCAACAAGAAAAAAAGAAATTTTGATTCCAAATGAGTTTTCTCATATTCTCGTTCGGCTCTGCAATTTTTGTGTTTTTGGAGCTTTCATTTTCGACACTTTGGGTTTCGGGGTTTCGGAGTCTCGGTACCGGAGAACTCCTGTTTAACTCTACGGGCTAGACTCGTGGTTCACACAACCTCCCCTTATATGACCACAGTCCTACCTCCTATCGAGGTTTCAGACTTCCCAATGTCCAAACGCACATGTCCTCAGGATTCGCGATTCTCCGAATGCCGACGTGCCCTTCACACATTAGCCCTCCTGGATCAGCTCCTGGTCCACATGACCTCTACCCTGTGACCACAGTCAAACCTCTGATTGGGGTTTCGGACTTCACGAATCCAAAGTGCATAAACACCTTATCACCAGGATCCCCGATATCTCGATGACCCAAATATCGATAGACGACTCCCTTGTTGGGATTTTTTCCGATGACTCTGATGGCTGCCACTTGTCCACATCACTGACTCTGTTGTGTCCCCCACGCTATTTCCTTAGCCTGTCGGAATATCTTGTTTCACGATTTCAAGTTGCAAGACTATCCTGTCCTCAAGATCTCCGATACACCAATTTCCGACTCTCTTCAGATTTCTGACATGCGTCCCAAATGATGGACAGTTTAGGTCAACCCTCGAGTTTCTCTACTTTAAAAAACCATGAACCTTCACTTACCAGTACTCCGACGACCACATTCCCGATCTGGGATGACCACGCGACACGTGCCCTCTATCTTTCGAACGGTCTGGATCTAAATAGGAACTTTCACCCCTAGTCTCTGAAGTTTAACCTTCGGACATCTTCTGACAGATCCTAAGGCTAACAAGTTTTCCGACCAAGATCTGATGGCTCAGACAGTTCCTAACCAACTCGGAATTTTGCATATCGCGATTTCCATATTTCCTATGTACTTCAAAAATGAATTTTAATTCCTACACACATTTTTCCAAATCTGACAGTCACGAGGGCTCGCCTTCCCTTCCAAACAGATCCTAAGGTTCTAACACCATTGGTGTAGAGACCTGTCTCCCCATGTTCGTAGACAACACCGGCTGTGGTTTCACTGCACCGCTAAACCTCCTGAGCTCGTAAGCACGGTCAAGTAACTACTTGACACACTGGAACAAACCAAGGTCTGAAATTGGCCATCCCAAGCCCAATTTCCTTCACATTCTCAGTCAAACGACCACTCCACTGGCCCATCTAGGCTCAGTGTCAAAACCTTGGCTCTGATACCAATTTGTAGTGTACCTTTTTGCTGACCAAGGATTTTAACATGCAATATAACAATCTGTATACACTTACGTTGGATTTACATAACACATACAGTCCAGTATAGACTCCACATGCATTTAACAATTAAACACATTCAACGCAGAGTATTCATATGAATTACTACCATGATCAGTAAGCAATTAGCTTTTCATATTAATTCATATACATAGTGGAAAACATGATTCATAATATATATACAGCACAGTCATGCCAAATGTGATAAGAACATAGTTAGACACTTATCTTGTAACAATGGTGAAATCCACCAACCAAATGCAGGCCTTCCACGAACCTCCCAGCCTTAGACCACACTGCTCATCATCCCAACAATGAATCACCCCCGAGCTAGGAGTGAGCTCCACCCCAAGGCAAGGAATTCTAGGCTAGGCTGAGGTTCCAGGGAAACACCATAGAAATATCTGGAACGGTTCTTCCCAAAGATACCATCTTACGCCCACTACTACCAGACTCTCATTCCCCACATGCCTGTTCTGCCTAGGAGTATACAACTTCACACACACAGTCCATCGGTGCTAAACTCCCTCTCTGGGTATCGACAACAGGCTAGATCAAGAGGTCTCAGAGCCCGTAGCTGGTGCTGGGCACTCTCTGGAAGAATCCACTTCCCAACAAACTCTTTCACCTGGAAAGAGTTGCTCACAGGCCTGACCACCTGCCTCTTCCAACCACAGTTGCCTCCCTCACCAGAAGAGAGGTCATACACAAGCTCAGCATGAGCTTACTTTGGCCAGTATGCCATGCACAGTCTAGCACTGCGTGGCCGCAACAGCCGATTGGGAAAAATAGACATGCACTTCCCAAACAGGTTCAACAATCATGGGATAGTCTCACGGTTTTGGTTTCGAGATTGTACGAGGGTATCCTTGCAGAGGTCGGACGGGTTCATGTTCAGACAGTCGGGTCGAATGGAGAAGAATCCCCTCCACAATTCATCTCGGCTATTATATTTGCATGCACCAGGGTTGACACTTGTCACCCTGGAAACTGCATGCATTCCCACTACATGCATCCCTTTTGCATGTTTTCCCCTTGCCAAGAACTTAGGATAAAATAAAATACACATGTCTTTTTGGGAATCATATTAAAGTATTAATCCCATGCTTAAGCCCCCTAGGCTTAGCCCCTAGGCTCAACACTTAGCCCCTTTTTCCACCTTCCATCCCCTAATCCCTTGCCCACTCTGTGGATGCTCAGTCCCCCTTCACTCATTCATCATGGTCGGTCTACACCTAGCGGTGTTTATATTTTATTAATCATTCTGCATACATACAAGTACAACAACAGGCTCCTGGCCTTCAATACTTAGGCTCCCTGGCCTAACAAACACATAAGCCTACCAACTTATACAAAACTTGGCTCACTAGCCTATAGAACATGTTTACAATTCATTTCATATATCATGATTTGCAACGGGCTCGGTCTTGGGGACACTACAGTATGCCTCGACTCTTACATTACAATATCAATACTTGTGGAAATTCCCTTAAGGATATTCCCACCAGCACATAAACTATAATATTATTCCTAATTTTATTTTAATACCCATGTCTAATATTTTTGTTGCAGCTAAGAAGAGGAAAACATAAACCATTCAAATGTAGGGGTTCAAAAAAGAACAATACCTGTTACTAATATTAATCATTCAATGCAAATTTTAGTCATAGACTCAGACATCCAACTGCTCATTTCAATTCTAGTACACAGTTTATATGAAATGCTTATCTATTACAGTTGATCACTAAAAAACTGAATCTGGGTGTTCACCTTTCCACCCAACCATAGGCTCAGATGAATTCATTCTTAGCTCTTTATCCACCCCCATGCCAATCGATGATATCACTAGCGAACCTTTACAATTTCTCAGAGATCCTTTCTTTGTCATAGCCTTTGCGAGGTTTATCACATGATCCCTTAGCATCCAACTTGCAAACTTATACTGATTTCATGTTTTCTGCAAACTTTGAGTGATCCTTTCACTTGTTCTCTCCTTTTAACCAGAACAACTTAATCCTGCAATTCTTCTTTAGAACCCAAGAGCCTCATGGATTCTCTTATTTTCTCTCTAAATATATAGGTCGCACATGCCCCTATGGGCATGGTCTCCTTATTATCTTCTTTTGTGTGTATTATTCCACACCTTTTTCCACCTCAAGAAGGTTCTACGTATGTCCTCTTCCTTATTTCAGAAGGAACTCGTGTCAATATGGGCCTGCAGGAAACTACACTCTCTGGTACTTCAGGATGATAATTTTCTAATTAAATATTTTTCCTTTGCATCGGGATGGGGCTTATTATTTCAAAAAATATAAATTGGGGTCATTTCGACATAGTGATATCATGGCCAGTGCTTATAGGCTTCACCCCCATAGTCAGTCATTGGAAATCTAAACAATAATACAGTTACTTTTTTCACATGCCATAACATAGTGATCATAATTAATGATTAATTACAAGTTGGGGGAAATAGGTGTATTACAGTTGAATTTGGGGATGTATTCCAGTATCGAAGGATGTTAAGTATTATAGGTTGTACATACGTATTTAGGAAGGTATATATTACCTAATCCTGGAGAATCAAGACACATTGTGCCATTCAAAACCAACATTGTTGTTTCTAGTGGTTATGAAGAAAATATTGACAACATATATGTGATAATATATGTAGGCCAAGGTGTGAAGGATCATCATGGAAATGAGGAACAATTTTATGATCAACAACTCACTCCAGAGAATGCACTAGCCCTATGGAATAGTTGGATGAAGAAACAACGTGTAATATTAATTCGATCATTTGAGGATTTTCCTTGTGGATATAGGTATGATTGAATCTACAATGTAGAGAATTCCTGGTCAAGAAAGGGATGAGTAGGATATGTAGCATCCCTAGCCACCTGGGCTGGGCCATGCCACAAAAATATCAACTTCTCGTGTACTAATACCAAACTCTAATGTACCCTGTTACCAACACTTAAGAAAATTCCTTGATACCTATTTGTAACATCCCCAAATTATTGTTGATCAATTCCACTCTAAAATTGTATTGCTCAAATTCTTCACTATAACATTGTCTGTGCAGAAATAGTTGAAGTAAGGCACACAAATAAAATTTGAATCACACCACATTAACTTTCCTCACTTGACACAACTTATAGCAGTAGAAGTAACACATTGCATATGTGCACAAAATCATATTGAGAACACAACATTACTGTGCATGTATTCCAACTCACTACTATGCATAGAACCATTCTAGCGTTACACACAAATTATGTGTTTCTTGTGCATGCAAACTACTTCCCTACACACAGAAGTGAATGTATAGGTTAATATTACAAGAAATATTTCAAGTTACAAGGTTGTAGAATTTTTTTACATATGTCTATAGCTTTTCTTCTACAATTGGACACCTTAATTTTTTTGCTGTGAAAAAAGACCAAAACTTATATCTTGTAGGACAAAGAGGGGAAAATTTGCATTGGTGTAAATTTTCCTTGGATAAAAATCCACACCATGCTACACTAAAATGCACACCTAGGTTTCAAAACTCATTCAATTCAAGTTTTTCAAGTTGTAAATAATTGGTTAAGTCAATTTATATAATCCTATATACTTATTTTTTCAATTGCAATCATACAAGACACTGGTGTGAAAAAATAGACAAGAAATACCTAATAAAACCCTAGAAATGCACAACTTGTCTGTAAAAGGTAAGTCAAGGTTGTATTATAACTTATATTTGAGTTATGAAAATTGTTGGGGGTGTGGTCTATTATATTAGACATTTTCATGTTACTAATTTTGCAATTGCAAGTTTAGAATGATTGTTAAACGAAAGAGAGAAATTTTTCTTCGTTTTTTGGAAGATCCAAACTATGATGAGTTACAAAATTAAAATGCACTCCCAAGCTTCCAGGTAGCTCAACAAAGTGTTTATAAGTTGTAATATGGATGTATATATATGATAAATTTACGTATTCCATTTAAAGTGAAACTGAAGAACGTAAGAGTTGTTGTCATGCACCTAGATTTGGGATTTCATGTAAATTTGAGGGAAAAAATACCTTGGTATAAAATGTACACGTTGTCTCAATTTTGATCCAAATTGACAAGTTCAACTTGAATAAGGTGTAGTTATTGATTTTACACTTGTCTATAACCTTAGATTGGCATTTTCGACAAAAAAAAAAAAAAAACTTTTGATGTGTGTAAAGGCTAAAAATTATCTTCTAAGACCAAATGGACAAATCATTAAATTTGACTATATAAAACCTCATTCCCAAAGTCTTTTAATCCTCCATAATTTAATATTTAAGTTATAAATTGATGATTACAATATTTTTAACATGTTTTTACAATTGGGAGTGAATTTACACACCAAAAATGATTACTTATATGCATAAATATTCATGAACTTTTGATTAATCAAAGGTTGGTTCGATATGAGAGAAATAAAGGTCAATGAATTCCAACCAACCAATGGTACATATAAAATGACATAAAAGTAACAACACATAATTAACTCATATATAAAAGAAAATTTCAAGGGAATAAGTCATAGAAAATATAGAGTTTGTTAACATGCAATTTGTTTGATCCTAGATGGAGAGTGTGTAATTTATATTTTTACATATGCATATACCTTTGTTTCTGCATTTAGATAAGTAAAACCCTTTTCTATGCAAAAAGAACAAAATTTGTCTGATAGACTAAAGAGGTCAATATTACATGAAATATTACAAGTTATTGGGTTGTAGAAAATTGAACATCTGTATATACCTTTGTTTTTGCAGTTGGAAAATTAAATCCCTTTATCGTGCAAAAGGACCAAAAATTTCCTTATACGACAAAGAGGGAAAATTTTGCATTGGTGTCAACTTTGCCTTAGTGAAAAATTGTAATGTCCCTGATGTTGAACTCCATTTGTATTTGTACATATAGGTTGGTGAGTTTTTGGTACCAATTATAAATGTGTACACATAGGCTTGTGAGTCGTTAACACCATGTTTCGGTTTTGCGCACACCTGAGTAGTGCACAAGGATTTTTATCAAAGAAAGGGTGCACACATTTCACAGTGTGGCACACACCTAGGAAAGTGCGTGTGGTGGAACATCTCTTGGACACACTAACCACAAACACAGGGTGGGGGTGACTCATTGTGTGACTCTTTTTAACAATTATTTCTTCCTTTATTTAGAAATCACTTAAACATTTATGCATTCATTATTATCTACTTACATATATCAACAACATTCATCAATAATAAATAACTATGAAACATCACCGTAATGAACACAAAGGACACATGATATATGTGTAATATTTTTGTATTATGTTGTTACATGTAGAATACAATGTTTGTGGTTTATTAGCACCAAATGAAAAGAGCACCAACTCCAAGAGAGTACCAACTCTCAAATACAATACCTAGCTTGTAGATCTTAGCACCGACTGAGATGTGAAGATTCCAACCCTCAAGTACAAGACCCATATTGTAGACATAAAACAATCTGCCAAATATTTTCTACAAATATGCAACATATATATACCGCAACATGCATATGTACATGATTTTCTCTCTTGAACCCTGCATATGTATGTGAATTTTCCTATTCCAAGCTACGTACACCCTTAGAAAACTAGTGTTTCTAGTTTTCTAGAACTCTGAAATTTCCGGCCCTTCATACCTTTGATTCCTTTGTCACATCAACCTGTAACCTTTCATTTATCAGTATCAACATTTTCTGATATTTCATCATCAATGTTGGTAGATTCTCCTACATATTTGAGTTTAAAATTTATATTAAAAAACATAACCCAAACACAAATTCACTAAACTATATATACTTGAGTGTTCATCTTGTAGTATCTAAATTTATGTAGATACCTATAGTTGATTCGTCTTCTGCTTCATTTTCGGTTTCAACGTCTTCTGCTTCAGTTTCAGTTTCAACGTATTCTTCGACATTATGAGAAAAATATATTTATGTTTTTTGAACACATAAAATTGTAATTACAATCAATTATATTATTTACAATATTTTAAATTTGAATTCTGTACATTCTTAATATAGTCTCAATGTGTGTCATGTGCTCGATCATCATATGTGCATGCATACCTAGTTGACCTTCTTCTTGTTCAAAATCTCTATTGACGTTATCATCGTTTCTTTCTCTAATAATGCTCTTTCCTTTGTTCATTTTGACAAGTATCATCTCGAGTGTGATCAATATTTCTATTGCGCAAACTTTTGTTTCCCATGACTTTTATAGTTGTGTAAAATATATGTTCACGAAAGAATTCACCTTGAAAAAATGTTCAGCATTTATCTTTCAACATATAAATTGTTATTCCAATAAAAACTTGAACAAACATCAATTACCTTGTTCAACAAAAACCAAAAAGATGATTCAAAACTTTGTTTAGGTGCTCTAGAAAACCATCATGTATCAATATCAATCCTATGATTAAGCCTATGGAACAGAGAGAAGAAATAAAGAAACAAAAGAATACAACTGGAATAAGTAATAGAAATTCTTTGAAATCCCGATCCCTCAGCTCATATCTCCGTCCATTCGATGAATTGTGTTAAATTTGTTCATCCGAGAGCGTATCTACAAAATTTAGCGTGAAATGGAACAATATGATGTGTCGTTTCATTTTTTTCAATCGACGAAATTCGCTCAACATGATTTCGTCTGAAAGAAGGTTTTCTCGGCCGAAAACCTTGGAAACCGTTCAGTTTTGACGATTTTCATTAGATTTTAGTCTTTCGGCCGAAAGAATATTGTTTTAGCTGAAAACATGAAATTGGGACTCAAAACAAAAAATAGAGAATTGCCCCAAGCTTACCTAAACTTCGGAGGTTGCAGACTCCTACAAATACTGAGAATTTGGTTTTGAAAATAAAACTAGCATTTGAAAAATTGAATCTACTTTCAATTCCTATAATTTGTTTTCATTTTCATTATTTTTATCTAATTTTATTTAATTTAAAAAGAACCTCGCTGCATAATATTTTCAATAGACATTATCATTTGGTAAAATGAAATATCGGTATCTCTAAAAATATACAGTGAAAAATTTAGAAAAAATTATCTTCATAATCCTTAAACAGTTATTTTCAAAAGGGTACATTTAAATTTTACTTTTAATTAAAAAATAAGATAAATAGAAGGTGTAGAAAGACATGTGTTTAAAATCAGTAGCATTTTCAGCTTGGTCAACTTCAAAAAATTGTAGAAATTATAATATTCATCCGTTATATTATTGTGGGAAAAGATAACTCATTATCATTCATATCATGTTTAAGGAACATACTATTAAGCAATTTTCAAATTGACATATCAAATATTGATAAAACAAATTTGAAAAATAGTCATTGGAAAGCTAACAAAATTCTTCACAAGTTTTATGACGGAAGTTGAAGAACTTGTGAAAATACAATTTTTTTCTCATAAAACAAGAAAAAGTGTTAACCATCTTCATGATTTTAACCAATAACTTTTTTTAATATTAAAAATTAAATTAATTATTTTGAATCTTATTCCCCCTACTTGTGAGACACTTTACACATCTATTTAAATTGAAAATTGAATCATTCAAAACCATAAATAAAATAATTTAACCTGGCACCAAACATTTCTCAAATATTGAAGGAGACCAGAAGGATAATAATATATAGGAATTTAGGACACTCGTGATTCTTTTTTGGAACTGTCGTAGCTTTCCATGGTGCAATGGTCCTATGATAAGTTGGATCCTGAGTGATATTGATATTATGTGTCTAGTTGAATCTTGGGAGCATGAGGAGTCTAAGGTCCCCAACATAGAAGGATTTGTCTCGTGGTGGACATGGAACAAAAGATCCCATCATAGAGGGATATGAGGCATAGTTTGTTATATTAGAATGAGCATTTATCATCACATTCAAGTTCATAATATTGACCCTCTCAATCAGTACATTTGGATAGAAATTTCAAACACCAATGATAAGAAAATGTATATAGAAATTTGTTATTTTGCACCTATTAATTCTACCTTTTATAAGGAAAACAATCTAGATAACAATTGTCCCTACAATAATTTAGAACAAGATATTTATAGTTTGAAAAATGAAGGTAACATCCTCCTTCTAGGAGACTTTAATTCTAGGACTGCAACTAAATAAGCTACTCTTTTAATTATTGAATCCAACCATAATACTTTACTACTAGATGAGGACCTTTCTTTATCTAATAGCTACAAAAGAATATTTGAAGACCTAATTGAGAATTTCTTTGGTACTGAGTTGGTCAAGCTCTACAGCTCTTAAGACCTAATAATTTGCAATGGAGTAATGAAGTGGCCAAAGTCTAACCATATGACTTGTATTCATGGGCTAGGTAGTAGTGTCATAGATTATGTGATATATGATATCATTTTCCAACCAAATAGCAACTTTTGACCTTTTAAATGACCATCAGCCCGACTACAGTCATAAACCTTTAAACTAACTCCAAACTTTTCCATGCATGGGAGAGCCATTGAAGAGAATTCTGATAATCAAAGGAATTTGCACTTTGACAAAAGTAAAGTTGACCTTTTCTTAAAGGATTTAAATAGTAAATTAATTCTTCTAACTTATAAGGAAAACCCTGAAAAAATCTATCATAATTTTACAACTACCCTTTCCACTTCTATTAACAAGTTCTCTTTCAAGGTGTCCTATAAAAAGAATAATAGAATGACCAAATCTTGGTATCATAAAGAATGTAAAATTCCTAGCAAAGTCATTATGGATGCTTCTAATGAGTTCTTAAAACTCAATAAGGTCAATATGTACAAATCCCTAATTAAAAGTAAAAAAATGTACTATATTAATAAAAGGCAAGGGAAATTTTCACAACTATATAATCTAGATCCTAAGAAGTTTTGGAGCCAAATTATAAACCACAATAGTAAAACAAAAAATAGGATTCCGTTAAGGAACTCGAATTCCTACCATAAAAATATTTATGAGTTCCCTAATGCAATGGACACCATTCAAATTTTCCCTACAAAGGAAGAATTTTTTGTTTAGATGACATAGAGTTTGGGGTTAAGCAGCCTACAAATATGAAAGCTAATGGCATTGAAAACTACCAAGCTGAAATTTTTAAAATCGGAGGACCTATGCGTATACACCACATACACAAGCTCTTCAATTTAGTAGTCAAGCAGGGCTTCCTTAAACCCTAGATGAAAAGCCTCATTGTTCCTATTTTTAAAAATGGGGATATAAAATTTCTCTCTAATTATAGGACCATTATGATTAACCTGATTTTAGCCAATATTTATGGAATTATTTTGGAAAAGAAGATTAGCCTTTGGCTAGAAATTCATGGTAAAAGACTTAAAGGCTAGGTAGGGTTTAGGAGATACAATTCAGTTGTGGACCATCTTGTTACCTTTAGGATCATTGCAGAGGAGTTTCGTAATACTAAAACCTCTTTTGTTGTTTTCTTGACATTAGAAAAGCTTTTGACATGGTTACTAGGAAAAATCTTTGGAATAGGTTGGAAGAGATAAAAGGGCCTCTCGAGTTGATTGTTGCTTCAATAAGGATGCATGAGAACGTTATTGTTAAGTTTAAAAACTCCGAGGGCTGATCAAAAGAGATTAACTACAATATTGGAGTCAATCAAGGTTGTCCCTTGTCCCCTACAATTTTTGGGATATACATTGACAAGTTAAAAGATTGCTTGAAAAAAGAAGGTTGTGTTGGCCTTACTCTCAGTGGTATAGTTATCAATCTTCTTCTTTATGCTGATGATATTGTTCTCATGGAAAGGAGTCCCCATGATCTTGAAAACCAACTAAGAATCCTCAAGGATTTTTTCTCCAATATGGGATGATTTTAAATACTGATAAGACTAAGGTCATGATTATTAAATACAATAAAACCACTTATGATACATTCGTATATGACACCAAAAACTTGGAAATGATATTCACCCTAACCTAGAAGATCAAAATTATA
The DNA here is from genome assembly GCA_000966675.3 of Picea glauca. Lineage (NCBI taxonomy): Eukaryota > Viridiplantae > Streptophyta > Pinopsida > Pinales > Pinaceae > Picea > Picea glauca. The sequence continues at coordinate 149,147 of JZKD02S0327182.1, forward strand.
AGGATGTAATCAACCCTAACCTAGAAGATCAAAATTATCAATATGTTTTTCCATGTGTAAAGGAAAAAATAAGCATTCCTAAAATAAGAACAAATTCTCACGAGCTCCGTAGTGAAATTGGGCGTTGGTCAATTCCGAAAATGCCTTGGGATGAAAGAGTGTGTCACCTTTGTGACACTAAGAAGGTTGAAGATGAAAATCACTTTATCGTAGTTTTTCCACCCTATACCCATATTAGATCTCGTTTTCAAAATATTTTTCACACTACCAACCTTCATAACCTCTTAAGTCAGCGAAAGTATGGTGATCTTGGAAAGATTCTCTTAATGTTTTTTGAGCACAGAAACAAAATTCTAAAGAATCCAAAGTACTCACTTACCCTCTTAAGGTCGAATAGACCAATTCGATCTTAGTGGACGTTAATCATCATCATCATACAGTCTGAGTGGGCCTAATGGCTATGAATTTGTGTTTCCTCCTAAGTGGTCACAAGCTCACAAGTTCAAATCTAGAGGGGGGTTGGGTATGTATACCTCCGTAGACGTTACCAGTCATTTGGTGTGGTAGCTTGACCTTAACTTTAAAAATAGATTATTATTTTTATTAAGAACAAATTAATTTACCTCTTTAAAAAAATATTATTTATGTATTTATTTGAGTTGAAAAACTACCTTAAAAATAGATTATTATTATTATTAAGAACAAATTAATTTACCTCTTTAAAAAAATATTATGTGTATTTATTTGAGTTGAAAAACTATATATACCATGTAATAAACAAAATAACTTTTTTGATACTAAATAGTAGCTTAATCTATTTTGAATCTTAGTCCCCACACCTTTCATTTAAAGGATAATGCTTTCATTATTTGATGCATGTGTTATATGTCTATTTCTAAAGAAAAAGACTTTCTCTAAACATTCTAGGTTTTGTCATTTTCATTGAATTTTCATAATATAAATATAAATGAAATCACTCAAAACCATTGAATTAAATAAATAAAAATAACAGTTTTTAATATTAAATAAATAAAAATAATATTTTTATGTTAGAATTTAAATTATTTTATTTTAAATCTTATTGTCGTGCAGTTATGTCTATTTAAGTTGAAAAATAAATCATTCAAAACAATAAATAAAATAATATTTTCAAATAAATATATTTATTTTCAAGTAATAATATAAATATTTTCAAGTAAGTTGTTAAGTGTAGTTTAAAAGTTCTATCTTTTGGAAGATTTTTGGTGATTTTTTTCATTTGATTTTGTCCTAATGATTGAATCTGCAGATTTGAGTGGCTAAGTTTCTGTAGTCCAAGTGGTTCAGTTTTTTCAACATTCTTAATAGATTTATACATTTAGAAATGCAATTTAAATAACAGAAAATAAAAATTCTGTTCAAATTTACAAAACCAAATTCTTAATTAAAAAAGATAAAAAATATCAAAAGCATATTTTAATTTCAAACTACTCCTCTCAACAAAATAATAAATGTTCCACAAGTTTTAAATAACTTTTAATACACACCATCACATCTAACTGCTTTTAAATCCAAAGTATTTAACTCCACTAGCACAGCCACAAATTCGTGGTTGGTAAACGCCGAAAGGACAGCTTGCAAAACCTGAACCGTCGGTAACGGCCAAAGGTGGATGGAAGGAGTCGGAAGGAGTTGACTGGAAGGAGGTAGACGGCCAAAGGTTTAGGTTGGCCTAGAAAATGAAACCCTAATCACTTATAAGTGGCAATCAGCTAGCCACCATAGTAAATTTTAAATATGATTAAGTAAAAGTAAAAAAATAAACATGTCAACTAATGTCTTCATAATAGTGAGGAAGTTAGTGGTTGAAATCACAACCATTGATTTTTTGGGACTACTAAGAATATTCCATAAATATTTAATCTTGTCCATACAAAATTGATTAACTACTAAAAACCTATTAAATGTGCCCATGATCAATAAATGTACACCTTTCAACGTAAATATATCCTAGCGGATAAAGCATTTCTTACTAAAACCCTAAATTATTTTTAAATAACTAAAACATTATGAATTACAATGCCCAAATGCCCAGTGATTTCATTTCCACTGTAAATACTGCACGGTATACAGTGGCAGCAGTTCAAATCAGATCAAATAACTGCAACCTTTGCTTGGATTTGGTCTTCTCAAGCCATGGATCAGCGAACAGGGTGGACTTTAAAGGTTGATCTTCCGGTAGTGAATGTCAACGCCAGTTCATGTGAATTACCTCCTGGACTCCCTGTTGTCAAAGGTGGAGCAGACGCCGGGAGGATTGCAAGAAAGAGGAAGGTTGAATATTTGGACTATCAGAGACAACGGGTAAAACAGATGCTAGCAAGAAAGAGGAAAGTTGAATATTTGGACTATCAGAGACAACAGGTGAAACAGATGCTAAACATAAATGTAGGAGACATCCCTGATCATGTCGGTGGCAATGAACTGGACAGTGAACTTCAAGAGGCAAACTCGAGTTTGAGGCCGCCAAATCCAACAGAGGATCCGCAGAGAAAGCGGAAAGAGAGAAATGAACCAGAGGAAACAGTTACT
>JZKD02S0327182.1:153989-164811 GCA_000966675.3 Picea glauca
CCATTTTATATGTTTTTCATCTTAAATTATTAATCTATTTATATGTTTTATATATAATACCAATTGTAGATTTACTATATGAATTTTGAAAAGTTTTAAATTTGCATATTGATAAAAATATGCTTGGTTTTAAAATACTTACCACTTTACAACATCAAAATTATTTTTATAACACTGTTATTTTATATTTTCTTTTTCATGAAATTGTTTGTATATGCTTAATATATAAAACACATTATATATTTTAAGTATGGATTTTAGAAGTTTTAATGTTGGATATTGACAACAACAATAGGATTGGTTTTAAAAAACTAGTCAATTTTGTGGTTGAAGTGTAGAAGTTAAAACTAAATCATTATAAATTGTGAAATTTAATATTGTAATAGGATATTTTTTTTTTGTAAGTAAGAAGTTTTATATATAAAAGGCCTTCAAAAACCAAGTTAAAGGTACAAGAAATGGATATTAACCATACTGTAGTTACTGGACTGCCCCAATAGAGGGGAAACCAGTCTAGCCAGCCGCGTGAATCAAGTCATAGGTAACTTGACAGTCTAACATATTATCCTTAAGTTGACTGGACAACATCTAAAAAGAGAAAAACTGTTAAAACTTAAAGAACCCCTGTGGGCTTAAACACTTGGCAAATAACCTGGCCTAGTGGAAAGGATGGCCTCGTACCAAGGTTCTTCTTCGACAAGTGTCCCTTGAATTTCCACCTGCATGCCAGCGTCCACATTGCTCCCATCTCTGTCGGCGACTGGTGAGGTGTCCTGTAGCGCATGCTCTCCTGTGGCCTTCTCCCCGCCCGAGTCGTCATGCTCAGCTTGCTCCACGTCAATCTTTGCGGAGCACTGCGTCTGGGCATATCCTTCGTTGGTCTCTACATGGGGTTTCGTTGCTGAAGCTGCACCTACTGGGTCCGTGGGAAAATAATCTTGGAGGAAGGAAAGGATTTGAAGGAGGGCCGTGACCTTTCCCTCCGTGGTCTGCAGATGGAATTGGAGGTCCTCCACCCCCTGACGGAGTTTGAAGACCAGGCCAAAGAGAATAGTAAAACCTTATTTCAACTGTGTGCCAAAGAATGAGTCACAAGATAGGTTCTCTTTGTTTCAAGGCCTGCGAAATGGAGGTGGCACCCCCATGGGCGTTCTTGAGGAACCAACTGCTGGTGCGTGGGAAGGCTTGACAATTCTGGAGATTGGAGGGACTGGAAGGTATCACGAGGAGGAACCCGACGAGTTGTCAATGATGGCTAAACAATCAAATCAGGAGACAGGCTGGGTGGGGGAGGCGAGAGGCACTGGCTCAGGATGGAGGGGTGGCGAGGTGAAAGTGGAAGGCGACTCAGGGGGCGAGATAGAGGGTCAGGGTTAATGAGGATTCCATGGAGAGCCTCTTCACAACCGTCCCCTTTGATGCAGCATGAGTTTTTTCGAATGAATGCTGAAGAAAACCAAGTGCTTAAGGCGGAGGTAGAGAGCCTGGGCTACGATCACCATGAAGGTCTAGTTTTAACCAGGCTGGGGTAGCGGAGGGGAGAGCTAGTCGAGCCGCGAGCAGAGGCAAGAGGTGAATACAAGCAGCAGGGCCATGGAATAATTTGTAAAGGAGAAGTATGCTACAGAGTTAAAGCCACTACAACGTCATAATGGCGATTTAATGTATGATCGGGGTGGCGGGAGATGGCACGAGCTCATCACATGGCTCCTTGTCTCATTGGCCGATCCGTTCTTCCTCCTCGCGCCAGTTGGCTCGCACTAGCACCCCATCCGGGGGTGTGTCCATTGCCCTAGCTTTATGAACACATTGCTGGAGAATGGGGTGATTAGGATCGATGGACGTTTTGCAAAGGAGTTCCAGTCCATTCCAATTGGTCCCCATATTAGCCAATTCATCCGCAACTTGGTTCACCTTCCTCCTGATATGAGCAGGTATAATAGCCTGCGTGGTAAGGCTCGACAGTTCTGGAGATTGGAGGGACTAGAAGGTATCTCGAGGAGGAACCCAATGAGCTGTCAATTATGGCTAAACAATCAAATCGGGAGACAGGCGGGGTGGGGGAGGCGGGAGGTGTTGGCTCGGGCTGGAGGGGCGGTGAGGTGAAAGTGGAAGGCGACTCAGGGGGCGAGACAGATGGCTGGGGCTGGCGAGGATTCCATGGAGAGCCTCTTCATGACCATCCCCTTTGGCGCATCATGAGTTTCATCGAATGAATGCCGAGGAAAACCAAGTGCTCCAGGCGGAGGTAGAGAGCCTGGGCTACGATCACCATGAAAGTCTAGTTTGAACCAGGCTGGGGCAGCGGAGGGGAGAGCCAGTCGAGCCGTGAGTAGAGGCGAGACGCAAATACCAGCACCAGGGCCATGGAATAATTCGTAAAGGAGAAGTATGATGCAGAGTTAAAGCCACTGCAACATCGTAATTGCGAGTTAATGCATGAACGGGGTGGCGGGCGATGGCACGAGCTCGTCACATGGCTCCTTTCCTCGTTGGCCGATCCATTCCTCCTCCTCATGCCAGTTGGCTCACACTAGCACCCCATCTGGGGGTGTGTCAACTGCCCCAGCTTTATGAACACATTGCTGGAGAATGGGGTGATTAGGATCGATGGACGTTTTGCAAAGGACTTCTGGTCCATTCCAATTGGTCCCCATATTAGCCAATTCATCTGCAACTTGGTTCGCCTTCCTCTTGATATGAGTAGGTATAACAGCCTGGTTTGGTTGCAGCAAATCTGTTATAATCTGTAGCCCGTGTGAGAGTCTCCAGCTGGGTGAATTTTTGTCCGGGTTCGCTCCATTGAAAATTCTATGGAGTAGATTGATGATGATTTGAGAATCTCCCTCTACAATTAGCTTGGTGAGATTGTTTTCAATGGCTAATTGCATTCCTCTAATGAGCCCCCAAAGTTCTGATTTGTTGTTCGTGGTATGACCAAGGGAGCCTGTGTTTATGAGAGTGATGTGCCCATGATGGTTGTGAAAGACTACTCCATAGCCCACTGTGCCTAGATTGCATTTAAAGGCTCCGTCAAAATTGAGCTTGATGAAGTCGACTAGGGGGGGAGACCAAAAGGAGCAACTACTGAGAAGGGGGGGAAGAGAAGAGGGGGGAAGTGGGTGATGAGAAGGAAAAGGGTTCTAGTACTGAAGGATAAGGAGTTCTGAGGGATTGGTGATCAAGTATTTTTCAGTCCGTGGTTGAATGTTGAGAGTTTCCAAAATATTACAGCGGCATTGGTTCCAACAATGTTGCCATGGGAGGGAGACGTTTCTGAAAAGCCTCGTATTCCTTTCTTGTGAATTTTTCCAAAGAATGAAGCCTGGAAGTAATTGCCAAATATGATTTAGGAGGGAAGAATGGAAAGCCTGGTCCCTCCAATCAGTAATGGTATCAATGATACTATCTCTATTGCGATCCGAGGTGCACATGATAAGCNTGGTGATCAAGTATTTTTCAGTCCGTGGTTGAATGTTGAGAGTTTCCAAAATATTACAGCGGCATTGGTTCCAACAGTGTTGCCATGGGAGGGAGACGTTTCTGAAAAGCCTCGTATTCCTTTCTTGTGAAGTTTTCCAAAGAATGAAGCCTAGAAGTAATTGCCAAATATGATTTAGGAGGGAAGAATGGAAAGCCTCGTCCCTCCAATCAGTAATGGTATCAATGATACTATCTCTATTGCGATCCGAGGTGCACATGATAAGCACAACTTGATCCCATATTTGTGCAGTGTAAGGACAAGAATTGAGGAGGTGATTCATGGTTTCGTCTACCTCTCCACAAAGCATGCAAATAAAAGGTCCAACAAAACCTCTTTTTGAGAGGTTATCCCAGGTTAGAATGCTCGAGTGGGAAACGAGCCAGAGAAAGAGGGTAATTTTAGGCCAGTGTTTAAGATCCCAGATTTTGCGCCATACTTTCCTTGTAGGAGGAGGGTCTAATTGAGTTTTGACCTGATAGACTTCCCATATGCTGTAGGTTCCCCGTGACCAATATCCCAATCAAAGGATATCCTCTCCTGCGAGTTAGGGGATTTTCCTTTTGGCTAGTTCCTCCTGCCAGGGTCCCAGATCCACGTGCGCGTCCAGATTTATGTGTTCCCTGTTAAGGTGCCAGCATCACCGGGTGTCTTCTGGTGAATTGTCCTGCCAGTAGTCATCTACTCTTGTGAGGCCTGCAAGTGTAGCTTGGGTGCTAATATCCCTAGCCCAATCCTCGTTGTCCAAAATTGGCCATTGCTGCCAGGAATCTTTCCAGAAAAGAGCGGTTTCCCCATTTCTAATTTCCCAGAAAGCATGCCGAGCAATAAGCTATCTTCTCTGCTTCTCTGCTATCGAGATTAAGGAGCCTAGGTTGTCCCCATTCCATCGAATAAGGTTTTTTTCCACCAAATTTGGTATATAATTCTTCCTCCAGAGTCTTGCCCAGAGATACTTGGGGTTTTTTAGCCACCGCCACCATATTTTGGCGCTTAGAACTTTGTTCATAATAAAGGGATCCCATAATCCCAAGCCTCCTTATGCTTTGGGTTGACAAAGTTTTTTCCCAAATGATCAGCGCTATTTTCTTCCTTGTGTTGAGGCCTTTCCAGATGAAGTTTCTTTGTAATATTTTAATGGTTGTAAGGACAAACTTTGGAGTAGCTAGCGTTGAGAAGCTATATATAGGAAGGGCCTAAAGAACAACTCAGAGAAGAACAAGATGACTAGGAAGGTTTAAAACTCTGAAAGTCCAGGAAGAAAGCCTCTTGGTGAAGGAGGACAACAGATGTTCCCAAGAGGAGTTTCTGAGGGCATTATCAATCAGGGGAATGCCAAGGTATTTGGACAGAAGGGAGCTTCTGTTGAATCCTAAGATATCAGAGACATGGCGCTAAATCGGAGGGGGCATATTGAAGAAAAAGTTTTGGGATTTGTCTTTGTTGCAATCCAGACTCGAGCCGTCAGAGAAGGTTTGGAGGATCGAGAGGAGAGAGTTTTCTTCGCGGATAGTTGGGGTTCCCATCAAAAGCGTTTCATCCACAAATTGACTATGCGAGATAGGGGGGAGATGCCATGCAAAGGGAGGCCTGTCAGTAGGTTGTTTGCAACAACTGCGTGAATGGATCGACTAAGTCCTTCGGCCATAATGATGAAGAGTAAAGGGGAGAGAGGATCTCCCTGTCTAATTCCTCTTGAGGGGGAGAAGGGTCGAGAGGGTACACCATTGATAAGAATAGAGAAAATTTTTGAGGAGGTTAGATTCAGAATCCAAGTCACCCAAAGTTGATCAAAGCCAAAAGCTAGGAGCATTTCCCGCATGTAGTCCCATCTTATCTTGTCAAATGATTTAGATAGGTCTAGTTTAAGGAGAATACCTGGTGTTTTAGTCTTCTGCAAAGAATGGATCACTTCATGGGCTAGGATGACGCTGTCAAAGATTTGTCTGCCTTTAACATAGCCCGATTTCTCTGGAGATATGATTGTTGGTAAGATGGGCTTCAGTCTTCGGCAATCACTTTTGTTAGGAGTTTGTAGATGACGTTGTAGAGAGCTATGGGTCTGAACTTCTTAGGATGGTGATCTTGCCCCTCTTTGTGGATAAGGGTGAGAAAAGTCGCATTGAGAGCATCAAGGACTTGTCCTGTGGCTCTAGAGTCTTCAAGAATTTCCCAAAGCTCTACCCTGATCATCAGCCAACAATGGTGGAAAAAATCGTTGGTGAAGCCATCGGGTCTAGGTGCCTTGTATTTGGGGGTGTCCTAAAGCGCTTGATCCACTTCCCCAATTGTAATGGGCCAGAGCAGGGCAGAGTTTTGCTTCGGGGTGACAAGGGTGGGCACATGCCATGTAACCTTAGTTATGGCCTCATATCTATCCAGGAATGGTTCCATGAGGAGATCTTTGTAATAGTCGATCAAATTCATCTCCATGTCTTCATGGGAATGAATGGGCTCCCCAATGGTGGAGGTTAGGTGCGTAATTCTATTAGAATTCCTTCTGTGGACGACAGTTCTGTGAAAGAATTTGGTGTTTCGTTCCCCTTCCTTGAGCCATTGGATGCGTGATTTATGTTTCCATAAAATCTCTTCTTGTCTTTTCCTAGCCTCTAGCTATTGATTTACTTTTGCTTCCTGAACTTTTAACTCGTTTGTTAGCCCCTGCATCCAAATCTGATTTTGAATCTCGCTTATCTCTTCTGACAGCTGCTTTTGGGAGTCGAAGATATTGCAAAGGTTTGCTTATTCCATAGTTTGAGAATTTGTTTGAGGTTCTTTAACTTTTTCTTAGATCTGTACATTTTGGAGGTGTGGGAGACCTCTACCTCCCTCCACTAGTCCTGGATTTTTGCTTGGAAATCGGGATGGTCGAGACAAAACTGTTCAAACCTGAAGGGTTTCTTTCCAGGTGTGGCTGGCACATCCAACCATAGCTGGATAGTCCAGTGATCTGAGTCGGGGAAGTTCAGGATACTAGCTTCCAGAGTTGTTCCTTCCAACATAATGGAGTTAGATATGAGGAATCGATCTAGTTTGCAAGCGATTTGGTGTGATCCGGTTCTTCTATTTGTCCAAGTGTGGTTTCCATTGATGGCTTCCAGGCCGATAAGATGGAGGTTGTCTATGAGGTTGTTGGAGTCACTGGAGTCCTGATCCAGGTGTCTTGATCCTCCTTTATTTTCCTCTAGAATGTGGATGATATTAAAATCTCCACCAACAATCCATCTGTTATGATGAATTAGACTGGATAGGTATTCCAAGTTCCTGAGAAAGGCCTGCTTATCCCTTGGGTTGGCCGGGCTATAGACATTGGTCAGGTGTCCCGGCTTGTTAGAGCCAATAAGCCTATAATCTGTAGTAATGGACCACTTGGTGGTGAGAAAATTTTCCAACATCACAGAGTTGGTGTTCCAGAGGATAGCCAATCCTCCAATTGTGACTATGGATGCATTATAAGCCATTTCCCCTTGTTTCCAACAGTAGAGAAGTAGCCTGTCGATGTCTTCGAAAGTGGATTTTGTTTCCTGCAATAGTACTATGTCAGGTTTTTCTACAAAGATCAAATCTCATAGCATTTTTTGCTTGCTACATCCATTGAGGCCTATGATATTCCATGAGACAATATTCATGATGATGGTGTGTCTAGCACATACAACCATATCTGGATAGGCCAGTGAACTGAGCCGGGGAATTTTAGGATACTAGCTTCCAGAGTTGTTCCTTCCAACATAACGAAGTCAGATATGAGGAATCGATCTAGTTTACAAGCGATTTGGTGTGATCCGGTTCTTCTATTTGTCCAAGTGTGGTTTCCATTGATGGCTTCCAGGTCGATAAGGTGGAGGTTGTCTATGAGGCTATTGAAGTCACCGGAGTCCTGATCCAGGCGTCTTGATCCTCCTTTTTTTTCCTCCAGACTGTGGATGATAGTAAAATTTCAACCAACAATCCATCTGTTATGATGAATTAGACTCGATAGGTATTCCAAGTTCCTAAGAAAGGCCTGCTTATCCCTTGGGTTGTCCAGGACGTAGACATTGGCCAGCTTTTCCATCTTGTTAGAGCCAATAAGCCTATAATCTGCAGTAATGGACCACTTGGTGACGAGAAAATTTTCCAACAGCACAAAGTTGGTGATCCAGAGGATAGCCAATCCTCCAGCTGTTCCTATGGCTGCAGTTGAAGCCACTTCCCCTTGCTTCCAGCAGTAGGGAAGTATCCTGTCGATGTCTTCGAAAGTGCATTTTGTTTCCTGCAATAGTACTATGTCAGGTTTTTCTACAAAGATCATATCTCGTAGCATTTTTTGCTTGCTACAGTCATTGAGGCCTCTGATATTCCATGAGATAATCTTCATGATGATGGGGGGGTGGGGAGAGGAGGGAAGCTATCCGATATCAGGTGGATTTAACTTGAGTTTACCATGAAGTGGCATATTTCTTGTATGAGCTTATTGGTAGATTTCCTTCCTCTTTTCTTTTCATCTTTCTGAGTTTTACTTTGATTTTTTGACTGACTGCCTTGTATTCCCAGACCTTTGTTGGATTGAGCTAAGGATCCAGCTGAGGAGTTGATAAAGACCTTGTGCACCTTCTATAATTGATCCTTGGGTATGGTGTAAAGTTTCTGATTCCTGTAGGCGTGCTCAAGGTGCTCCAGATCTACCCCGGCTAGTTCTTTCTCTTCCAGCTCCATTTCTGCATCCCCATCCTCTGTCTCAAGAAAGTCTTGCTAGTTCTGAGCCGCCTCTAGGGAGGGGTTATATGACTCCTTACCCTGTGAGGGCCATTCATACCCTTGTCTAATAGATTGAGGGTGATTATCCAAATGTGGTTCATTGGGGTTTATTAGGGTTGTGGGATTCTCTGGTTGATCTTGTAGAATTGCAAATTTATTACTAGTGGAAAGATCCTTACTTACTTGGGATACTTGCTTTCATCCTCCTTGTCTTCTTTTCTCTGCTGGTTGAGCAAAGTCGTCCTTATATTTTCCGCTTTCTGGGTTCCCTTCTTTGTGAGAAGTATTGAGAGGGCACTCTCTGAAAAGATGACCGTGTTCGTGGCATTTCCTACATCGGAACGGAATGTGTTCGTAGTCGATGGTTTGGGTTGAGTCCTCATCATGATATTCAAGTATTATGGATACCGAGAGCGGCTTGGCTATGTTCAGGTACACACAGATGCAAGCATAAGAGGTGTAGCACCGCTGCTTGGTGGCTTCAGAAGACTTAACATATATGCCTATGGTATTACCTATGCCGGCTAAGACCTCCTCCAGCCAGAATTCTTGGGGGAGAGAGTATATTCTAATCCATACAGGTGCATGGGAAAAGTCCTCCTTTTCAAGGCTGAACTTCTCGGTCTAGAATCTTAAGAAGAGTCCTGTCGAGTTATAGAAGTATGACCCCCCATCAAAGATGCAATTGCGATCCTCGAGGTTGTGGAATATGATTGTGAAGAACCCCTTGGAACCCAGTTGTAGCTCATAGTGTCCTTTTGGATTCCACCAGTATTGTATCCATTTGATCAGATCGTGCTCAGAAGGCCAGAGCCCTAGGAATTTTCTGACCAGGGCATAGTCTCTCATATATTTCTTTTGCTCTTCTATGCATGGTGAGATGATAATGTATTTTGGGGCCTTTGGTGCTTGAGGGATACATTTGCATGGAATCCAAGGATTTAACGCAGTAGTTGGGATAGTCACATTCTCTGGATCAATGTCCATCTCCCGATCCTTGAAGGTTCCTTCCGCCAGGAGTTTCGATCGCAAGTCTGGTGGGGGCTCAAAGGTCGGCCATTTCAAACCTTCTACATAGTTTCCATTCGCGGTGACCTGGCTGTAGGAGGTTCCATTCGTCCCTCCTTCCCTGCGAGACATGAGCCCCAATGGGGTGGGCATTGGGGCAATGCAGTGCAGTGCTGCTAAAGAACCCAAAACCCTAAGCCAATTCAGCTTCATCTCTTCCTTGGCACATTGACTTTTGTGAATTTTGATATAATATTGTAATAGGATATTGTTAATATGGTGGTAATTTTTTTATTTAGATGATAGAAATCTAACTAATTAAATATATAGGCAATTCACCATGACAATGATATTTACACTAGTATAGAATCTAGAAAATATCTAAAATTTAAAAAGAAAAATAATTGTTTTCAACTATCACACTATTGGATTGATACATCCAATAAATTTAATAATACTTGGTGAATATTATTAATAGTACTAATGTGTATTTATAATAAAAATATTAATCATATATATCATATATATATATAATTTTGTTTTTTTTTAAATACAATTAAAAGAAAACATAAGCAATCAAATTATCCTAAATAAAAGAATGGTTCAAATTTATGTTGCACTACCCGTTGCCCCCCAAAAAACCCACTAAACTTACCCAATTAGTTGCGGACTCGGGGACTTTCTCTTCGTCCCCAAGAAGTTCCAGACAAATTTTGAGGATGTTGTTCTAGGTTGATTTTAGGGATTTTTTTGGGCAGATTTTCAGTATACTCCGGGCATATATCTTCATTCTTGAAAATCATGGAAATTGATGATTGGACAATAGGATCATTTTTTCCATCCATTACTTTTTTATTGCATTGAATCTAAATGTGTCGTAAAAGTTGTAGCTCAAAGCATGGGTTTTGATTTGGGTTTTTGGTGATTTAAATATTGTATTTTCAGAAACAAGGTTACAACAAGCAAAGTTTCCATTTCAAAAAAACAAGAAATGCAACATTTCAAAGGGTTGATCCATATGGTTATTTCTCTTGTTCTTCTCAATTTTTTGGTCCTCTTAGTTTTTACATATTGTACATGGGTTTCCAGGATTCATTCAATTATGGTGCTTCCACCATTCCAACTTCAAGCATTGTGAGAATAATCAGATAGTCGTGACTTCGATTGGGTACTAAATTTTTGAATAAATTCCTATTCAATCACCTTCTTAATCTGAAATATGAATCTAATCTCTTTACAAAACCAAAGTGTTTTATAGTGGTTTTCAACACAACCATAAAAATCTGCAAAGCCTATTGAGAAGGGAATGTCTTTCATGTTTTAACATAATTTTCATTAACAAGAAATACTAGTAAGAAAAACTGCCATAGAGACATTTCTCACTTAAGCTTCTTAAAGTTAAATTGCATTTTTCTCTTTAGCAGCCAATAATGAAATGTTACTCAACCGTTTTTTAAATTGCTCGAGTTTTTTCAATATTGGCAAGTGTAAGGGATGTGCATAATAGTGTATAGTATAGCTTGTTATGCTTACAAGCTTGAAGCAACTACAAATGTTTATGGTGAATTTTAATATTTTTTAATATATATATATATA
>JZKD02S0327182.1:178168-192537 GCA_000966675.3 Picea glauca
ATTGTACCCTCAACAGTATGATCGTACACTGCCAGTTGTACTGGACAGTTGTACTTTCTATTTTTGTCTTGCTTGAGCATATATAGCTCAACCATCTTACATTGTAATTATCTCTCTTCAATTTATGTTCTGTACTTCTTTATACATTTGAATATACTATTCTATTCTCTCTGCTTTTCTCTATCCTTCACAATTTATCAAGGACACCAAGGAAGGATTGGGGAGTTCGGACACTGGACTTCATACAGGCAGGTGCATTTATTGTTGAATACACAGGTAATCTATGTCGCTCCCGAAACACCTCAATGCATAAGTTTATTTTCCCAATTTCGTCTATACCCATGGAAGGAAATTCGGGTGACCTTCCAGGGGTGGTCGACGATGAGTTAGTATCAGCCTCTCCTTTTCAACTTGTTGAGGATAAGGGTTTCAAAGTTGATGCATCTAGAAGTGGGAATGAAAGCAGATTCATGAGCAGGAGTTCTACACCAAACATATTTTTTCAATATGTTCTACATGATCACCATGAAAAAGATATTCCTCACGTTATGTTATTTGCTCTTGAAAATATCGCACCTCAGCTTGAGCTGTCTATTAGCTCGTCTACAGAAGAAAGAGTTCATAGATAGCCTTTCCAAGAAGCTAGAAGCATGAGCAAAGCATGGATAAACAATTGGTTTAGCAAGTAGAATTGAATGGAGAAGCATGGTACAATGTGTGTCACCCGTTCTTCACGCTGCCATCGGAGCAGTGCAAGAAGAATTTTACAATACACTTTTTAGGTACTGTCTTTTCTCAGAAGCCCTCTTTCCTCCAGAATTTTCATGCAAACATTCTTCAAACCAGAAGAGTGAATCTTAAGCTATTGGTAATTTTTCTTTACTTTATCTTTTCAGGCATTCAATATAGATCGTAAAACTTTTGTAATTAAAGACATCTTTTTGAGACTGAAACTTCTTATCATTATAATTTTGATGTTCGATTCCTATTTATTTTAACAAGAGCTTATTGGGTATTGTTTTAGGTAGTAGTTATTTTTGGCAAAAACTTTACATGGTATTGGAAAGAATATAAGTTTTATTTCTATTACAAGGAAAGTCTATAAATTATATTTGTCTGTTTTATTTCTACTACAAGGAAAGTCCATAAATTATATTTGTATGTAGAATTTCTTGTGAAAAAAAATATCATTATAATTGTGTAAATGCGTGATATAACTCATTCATGGAGTAATAATAGATATTTGTGCTGAGCATTATTGATACTCATGTTTTGTTTTGGATATTGAGTGGTAAATAGTTAAAAAATAAAAAATAAAAAAAATTGAGAGTTTTCTTGTGGGTGGTGTTGTGTATTTTAATTGATTAGTAGTGACCTGTATAATTTGATTGTGATTCAATGTTGCATACAAATCATGTATGTTCCTATTAAAAGGAAGTGACTAAGTTATTGTAGACATGGATGTCACATGGTTCTTCGTGCTTCTGTGTATGTTGTGCATTTTCAAATTGCAAGGAGAATGTACACCAAGTGGATATAGTGGTTCTGTTTACAGAAGTTGAAGATAGCTAATGAAGAAACCTGTTGGGAGTGATTCCCATCGTTATTGTTTCTACTTTTCTAGTTATGTAGATTTTAATGCATGGAGAAGCAGGTTGGGAATAATTTTCATGATAATTGTGTGTTTTTTTCTAGTTAAATAGGGGTTGATTACTAACAATGGTAATTTTCATGATTGAGATATTCTCGAGGCTCAACAAAGGTCATGGTTGTCAAGGGGAATCTTTATGCTCTCAACAGAGATGGAGATTATCTAAGATTACCAGAATTAAAATATGTAATAGAGGAGATAAGCATTTGCTAAAATCCATATGGAAAAATCATTGAATGTTTCATATTCCACAAGCTAGACTCCATGGAATTACTATATAGAGGAAGTTAACTATAAAGTTTTGTGATGAAATTTTTAACTCTACCTTCCAACTAAGAATGAAATTTCCTTACATGATGTAAATGGAATGATAGATGGCTATAAGACCTATTGTGATATGCATAACCCTTGAATTCTTGATCTTGTAGGCTTTGTATCTAAAAGCAAGAGGGTAACCATTTTATAAAAAAATGACATGTTGTTGAGGATGTGTATATCCTTGATCATGCAACATCATATAAACTTGTAGTTCATATTATCTAACTGAGATGATCTAGGAATTGTGATTATTGGAGTATGTATCATTCTATAACATGTATGAGATGTAGATGATATGAGAGATAGAATTCTACCATACTACCATATATGACGACATATTTAGAAAAACACTCATTCCAGAGAGTGGAAAAAATAGCTCATGGTCCTCATGTGGTTTTTACACGAGTTGTGACTAAGTTTACAAATGTATATTTATCCAATGTGAATATTTTTACCATTGTTATTTTGATATTGGTTCTCCAATTTATTTATACATTGATAATTTTTTAATTAAATAACATAATACACTTTAAATTTCAAACTGTTAAATTGTTCACTCCAAAAAATGTTCAAATACATCACTTTTTTTGGTTTATTAATGATGTATCCTTCTACACAATTAATCCAATGGTTGAATGTTGGACTACATCTATTTGACATGATAACAAGGGTGAAACTACTCATGACTAAAGAGTAAAGAGCTATCTCTATTAAAAGTAAAGAGCATTCTCTATTCCTGTAACATTCAATCTATAAGCTTCAACTCATATTTCATTTCTAGGTTCTTCATACACTACAATCACTCTTCCAAGTTGCTTTCATGCACAAGCATTCATTTTGTTATGTTTATTATTTCCTTGTAAACTCTCACACTTCAAGATCACCTCCTTCAGTGAGGGTATAGGTGAAGAAATTATCTCATTTCTTAAATATTTGCAACAACAACAACAATTTTATAATTATCCATCATTTTAAATTTTTTCACCTTAAATTATAAATCTATCTATATGTTTTATATATAATATCAATTGTAGATTTTATAATTCTCTACCATTTTATATGTTTTTCACCTTAAATCATCAATCTATTTATATGTTTTATATATAATATCAATTGTATATGTTTTATATATAATATCAATTGTAGATTTTATAATTCTCTACCATTTTATATGTTTTTCATTTTAAATTATTAATCTATTTATATGTTTTATTTATAATACCAATTGTAGATTTACTATATGAATTTTGAAAAGTTTTAAATTTGCATATTGATAACAATATGCTTGGTTTTAAAATACTAACCACTTTACATCATCAAAAATATTTTTATAAGACTGTTATTTTATATTTTTTTTTTCATGAAATTGTTTGTATATGCTTAATATATAAAAGACATTATATATTTTAAGTATGGATTTTGGAATTTTTAATGTTGGATATTGACAACAACAATAGGATTGGTTTTAAAAAACTAGTCAATTTTGTGGTTGAAGTGTAGAAGTTAAAACTAAATCATTATAAATTGTGAAATTTAATATTGTAATAAGATATTTTTTTTTTGTAAGTAAGAAGTTTTATATATAAAAGGCCTTCAAAAACCAAGTTAAAAGGTACAAGAAACAGATATTAACCGTACTGTGGTGAATCAAGTGATAGGTAACTTGATAGTCTAACATATCAGCCTTAAGCTGACTCGACTACATCTAAAAGTGAAAAACTGTTAAAACTTAAAGAACCCCTGTGGGATTAAACCCTTGGCAAATAACCTTGCCAGGTGGAAAGGACGGCCTCGTACCAAGGTTTTTCTTCGATGAGTGTCCCTTGACTTTCCACCTGCATGTCAGCGTCCATGTTGCTCCCATCTCTGTTGGCGACTGGCAAGGTGTCCTGTAGCGCATGTTGTCCTGTGGCCTTTTACAAGCCCGAGTCCTCATGCTCGACTTGCTCCATATCAATCTCTGTGGAGCACTGCGTCTGGGTGTTTCCTTCGTTGGTCTCTGCATGGGGTTCTATTGTTGAAGCTGCACCTACTGGGTCCGGGGGAAAAGCATCTTGGAGGAAGGAAAGAATTTGAAGGAGGGTCGTGACCTTTCCATTCGTGGTCTGCAGATGGAATTGGAGGTCCTCCACCCCCTAACGGAGTTCGAATACCAGGCCAAAGAGAATAGTAAAAATTTCTTTCAAATGCGTGTCAAGGAAGGAGTCAGAAGACGGGTTCTCGTTGTTTCGGGGCCTACGAAATGGAGGTGGGGCCCCCATGGGTGCTCTTGAGGAACCAGTTGTTGGTGCGTGGGAAGGCTCGACAGTTTTGGAGATTGGAGGGATTGGAAGGTATCGCCAAGAGGAACCTGTCGAGCTATCAATGATGGCTAAACAATCAAACCGAGAGACAGGTTGGGTGGGGGAGGCGAGAGGTGTTGGCTCGGGCTAGAGGGGCGGTGAGGTGAAAGTGTAAGGTGACTCAGAGGGCGAGATAGAGGGTCAGGGCTGACGAGGATTCCATGGAGAGCCTCTTTGCGTCCGTCCCCTTTGACACGGCATGAGTTTCGTCGAATGAATGCCGAATAAAACCAAGTTCTCAGGGCGGAGGTAGAGAGCCTAGGCTATGATCACCATGAAAGTCTGATTTGAACCAGGATGGGGCAGCGGAGGGGAGAGCCAGTTGGGCCACAAGTGGAGACAAGAGGCAAATACAAGCAGCAGGGTGATGGAATAATTCATAAACGAGAAGTATGCTGCAGAGTTAAAGCCACTGCAACGTCGTAATGGCGAGTTAATGCAGGATCAGGGTGACGGGTGATGGCACGAGCTCTTCACATGGCTCCTTGCCTCGTTGGTCGATCCATTCCTCCTCCTCATGCTAGTTGGCTCACACTAGCACCCAATCCGGGGGTGTGTCCACTGCCCCAGCTTTACGAACACATTGTTGGAGAATGGGGTGATTAGGATCGATGGAATTCTTGCAAAGGAGTTACAGTCCATTCCAATTGGTCCCCATATTAGCCAATTCATCTACAACTTGCTTGACCCTCCTCCTGATATGAGCAGGTATAACACCCTGGTTTGGTTGCAACAAATCGTTTAAAATCTGTAGCTCATGTGAGAGTCTCCAACTGGCTGAAATTTTGTCCAGGTTCGCTCCATTTAAAATTCTACGGAGTAGATTCATGATGATTTGAGAATCTCCCTCTACAATTAGCTTGGTGAAATTGTTTTCAATGGCTAATTGCAGTCCTCTATTGAGCCCCCAAATTTTCGTTGTGTTGTTTTTGGTATGACCAAGGGAGCCTGCTTTTATGAGAATGATGTGCCCATGATGGTTGTGAAAGACTACTCCATAGCCAGTTGCGCCTGGATTGCATTTAGAGGCTCCGTCAAAATTGAGCTTGATGAAGTTGACTAGGGGGGAGACCAAAAGGAGGGGTTGCTGAGAAGGGGGGGAAGATAAGAGGGGGGAAGTGGGTGATGAGAAGGAAAAGGGTTCTAGTACCAAAGGATAAGGAGTTCTGAGGGATTGCTGATCAAGTCTTTTTCAGTCCATGGCTGAAGGTTGAGAGTTTCCAGAATATTGCAGCGGCATTGGTTCCAGCAGTGTTGGCACAGGAGGGAGACATTTATGAAAATCCTCCTATTCCTTTCTTTCCAAGTTTGTCAAAGAATGAAGCCTGGAAGTAATTGCCAAATATGATTTATTAGGGGAGAATGGAAAGCCTCATCCCTCGAATCAATAATGGTATCAATGATACTATCTCTATTGTGATCCAAGGTGCACATGATAAGCGCAACTTGATCTCGTATTTGTGTAGTGTAAAGACAGGAATTGAGGAGGTGATTCATGGTTTCGTCTGCCTCTCCACAAAGCATGAAAATAGAAAGTCCAAAAAAACCTCTTTTTGAGAGGTTATCCAAGGTTAGAATGCTCGAGTGGGAAATGAGCCAGAGAAAGAGGGTAATTTTAGTCCAGTGTTTAAGATCCCAGATTTTGCGCCATACTTTCCTTCTAGGAGCAGGGTCTAATTGAGTTTTGACCTGATAGGCTTCCTGTATGTTGTAGGTTCCCCGTGACCAATATCCCCATCAGAGGATATCCTCTCCTGCGAGTTTGGGGATTTTCCTTTTGGCTAGTTCCTCTTTCCAAGGTCCCAGATCCACGTGCATGTCCAGATTTATGTGTTCCCTGCTAAGGTGCCAGCATCGCGAGGTGTCTTCTGGTGAATTGTCCTGCCAGTAGTCAGCTACTCTTGTTAGGCCCTCAAGTGTAGCTTGGGTGGTAATATCCCTAGCCCAATCCTCGTTGTCCAAAATTGGCCACTGCTGCCAGGAATCTTTCCAGAAAAGAGCGATTTCCCCATTTCTAATTTCCCAGAAAGCATGCTGAGTAACAAGCTATCTGCTCTTCTTTTTCGCTGTCCAGATTAAGGAGCATGGGTTGTCCTCATTCCATCGAATTATTTTTTTTTCCGCCACATTTGGTACATATTTATTCCTCCAGAGTCTTGCCCAGAGATCCTTGGGGTTTTTTAGCCACTGCCACCATATTTTGGCACTTAGAACTTTGTTCATAATAAAGGGATCCCGTAATCCCAGGCCTCCTTGTGCTTTGGGTTGACAAAGTTTTTCCCAACTGATCAGTGCTATTTTCTTCCATGTGTTGAGACGTTTCCAGATGAAGTTTATTTGTAAGATTTTAATGGTTCTAAGGACAAAATTTGGAGTAGCCAGTGCCGAGAAGGTGTATACAGGAAGGGCCTGAAGAATAGCTCGGAGAAGAACAAGACGACTAGGAAGGTTTAAAACTCTGAATGTCCAGGAAGAAAGCCTCTTGGTGAAGGAGGACAATAGATGTTCCCAAGAGGAGTTCCCAAGGGCATTATCAATCATGGGAATGCCAAGGTCTTTGGATGGAAGGGAGCTTCTGTTGAATTATAAGATATCAGAGTCATGGCGCTAAATCGGAGGGAGCGTATTGAAGAAAAAGATTTGGGATTTATCTTTGTTGCAATCTAGACCCAAGGCATCAGAGAAGGTTTGGAGGATCGAGAGGAGAGAGTTTGCTTCACGGACAGTTGGGGTTCCCATCAAAAGTGTGTCGTCCACAAATTGACTATGCGAGATAGGGGGGGGAGATGCCAAGCAAAGGGAGGCCTGTCGGTAGGTTGTTTGCAATAGTTGCGTGAATGGATCGACTATGTCCTTTGGCCATAATGATGAAGAGGAAAGGGGAGAGAGGATATCCCTGTCTAATTCCTCTTGAGTGGGAGAAGGGTCAAAAGGGTACACCATTGATAAGAATGGAGCAAAAGGCTGAGGAGGTTAGATTCAAAATCAAAGTCACCCAAAGCTGATCAAAGACAAAAGCTAGGACCTATTCCCGCATGTAGTCCCAGCTTATCTTGTCAAAGGATTTAGAGAAGTCTAGTTTAAGGAGCATACATGGTGTTTTAGTCTTCTGCAAAGAGTGGATCACTTCATGGGCTAGGATGATGCTGTCAAATATTTGTTTACCTTCAACATAGCCTGATTGCTCTGGAGATATGATTGTCGGTAAGATTGGCTTGAGTCTTCGACAATCAATTTTGTTAGGAGTTTGTAGATGACGTTGTAGAGAGCTATGGGTCTGAACTGCTTAGGATGGTGAGCCTGCCCCTCTTTGGGGATAAGGGTGAGGAAAGTCGCATTGAGAGCATGAAGGACTTGTCCTGTGGCCCTAGAGTCTTCAAGAATTTCCCAAACCTCTACCCTGATCATCAGCCAAAAATGGTGGAAAAAATCGCTGGTGAAGCCATCGGGTCCAGGTGCCTTTCATTTGGGGGTGTCCTGAAGCGCTTGATCCACTTCCTCAATTATAATGGGCCAGATCAGGGTTGAGTTTTTCTTCGGGGTGATAAGGGTGGGAACATGCCGCATAACCTTAGTTATGGCCTCATATCTATCTAGGAATGGTTCTGTGAGGAGATGTTTGTAATAGTCGATCAAAGTCGTCTCCATGTCTTCATGGGAATGAATGGGCTCCCCGTTGGTGGAGGTTAGGTGTGTGATTCTATTAAAATGCCTTCTGTGGATGACAGTTCTGTGAAATAATTTGGTGTTTCATTCCCCTTCCTTGAGCCATTGGATGCATGATTTATGTTTCCATAAAATCTCTTCTTGTCTTTTCCTGGCCTCTAGTAGTTGATTTCCTTTTTCTTCCTGAGCTTTTAGATCATTTGTTAGCCCCTGCATCCAAATCTGATTTTGAATCTTGCTCATATATTCTGACAGCTACTTTTGGGAGTCAAAGATATTTCCAAAGGTTTTCTTATTCCAGAGTTTGAGAATTTGTTTGAGGTTCTTTAACTTTTTCTTAAATCTGTACATTTTGGAGACGTGGGAGACCTCTGCCTCCCTCCACAAGTCCTGGATTTTTCCTTGGAAATTGGGATGGTTGAGACAAAACTATTCAAACCTGAAGGGTTTCTTTCTAGGTGTGGCTGGCACATCCAACCATAGTTGGATAGGCCAGTGATCTAAGCCGGGGAAGTTCAGGATACTAGCTTCTAGAGTTGTTCCTTCCAACATAAGGGATTCAGATATGAGGAATCGATCTAGTTTATAAGCGATTTTGTGTGATCCGGTTTTTCTATTTGTCCAAGTGTGGTTTCCATTGATGGCTTCTGGGTCGATAAGGTGGAGGTTCTCTATGAGGCTGTTGAAGTCACTGGAGTCCTGATCCAGGCATCTTGATCCTCCTTTTTTTTCCTCCAGACTGTGATCATATTAAAATCTCCACCAACAATCCATTTGTTATGCTGAATTAGAGTGGATAGGTATTCCAAGTTCCTGAGAAAGGCCTTCTTATCCCTTGGGTTGGCTGGGCTATAGACATTGGTCAGGTGTCCTGGCTTGTTAGAGTCAATAAGCCTATAATCTGCAGTAATGGACCATTTCATGGTGAGAAAATTTTCCAACAACACAAAGTCAGTGTTCTAGAGGATAGTCAATCCTCCAGCTGTGCCTATGGCTGCAGTTGAAGCCACTTCCCCTTGCTTCCAGCAGTAGGGAAGTAGCCTGTCGATGTCTTCGAAAGTCCATTTTGTTTCCTGCAATAGTACTATGTCAGTTTTTTCTGTAAAGATCAGATCTCGTAGCATTTTTTTCTTGCTACGTCCATTGAGGCCTCTGATATTCCGTGAGATAATATTCATGATGATGGGGGGGTGGGGTGAGGAGGGAAGTTATCCGAGATCAGGTGGATTTTCCCTGAGTTTATCATGAGGTGGCCTATTTCTTGTATGATCTTATTGGTAGATTTCCTTCCTCTTTTCTTTTCATCTTTCTGAGTTTTACTTTGATTTTTGGACTGACTGCCCTATATTCCTAGATCTTTGCTGGATCGAGTTGAGGATCCCGCTAAGAAGTTGAGAAAGACCTTTTGCACCTTCCATAATTGATCCGTGGGTATGGTGTAAAGTTTCTGATTGCTGTAGGCGTGCTCGAGGTGCTCCAGATCCACCTCGACTAGTTCTTTCTCTTCCATCTCCATTTCTACATCCCCGTCCTCTATCTCCAGAAAGTCTTGATGTTCCTGAGCCGCATCTAGGGAGGCGTGATCTAACTCCTTAGCCTGTGAGGGTCATTCATACCCTTGGCTAATAGATTGAGGGTGATTATCCAAATGTGGTTCATTGGGGTTTATTAGGGTTGTGGGATTCTCTGGTTGATCTTGTAGAATTGCAAATTTATTACTAGTGGAAGGATCCTTACTTATTTGGGATGCTATCTTTCGTCCTCCTTGTCTTATTTTCCCTGTTGGTTGAGCAAATTCGTCCTTATCTTTGTCGTTTTCTGGGTTCTCTTCTTTGTGAGAAGTATTGAGAGGGCACTCTCTGAAAAGATGACCGTGTTCGTGGCATTTCCTGCACCCGAACAAAATGTGTTCGTAGTCGATGGTTTGGGTCCAATCCTCGTCACGATATTCAAGTATTATGGATCCCGAGAGTGGCTTGGCTATGTTCAGGTACACACAGATGCACGTATAATAGGTGTAGCGCCTATGCTTGGTGGCTTCGGAAGAATTAACATATATGCCTATGGTATTACCTATGGCGGCTAAGCCCTCCTCCAACCAGAATTCCTGGGGAAGAGAGTAGAGTCTAATCCATACAGGTGCATGGGAAAAGTCCTCCTTTGCAGGGCTGAACTTCTCGGTCCAGAATCTTAAGAAGAGCCCTGTCGAGTTCTACAAGTACGACCCCCCATTAAAGATGTGATTGCGATCCTCGAGGTTGTGGAATATGATTGTGAAGAATCCCTTGGAACCCAGTTGTAGCTCATAGTGTCCTTTTGGATTCCACCAGTATTGTATCAATTTGATCAGATCGTGCTCAGAAGGACAGAGCCCTAGGAATTTTTCGACCACGTCATAGTCTCTCATATATTTCTTTTGCTCTTCTATGTGTGGTGAGCTGATAATGTATTTTGGGGCCTGTGGCACTTGAGAGATACATTTTCATGCCATCTAGGGAGTTTCCGCAGTAGTTGGGATAGTCACATTCTCTGGATCAATGTCCATCTCCCGATCCTTGAAGGTTCCTTCCGCCAGGAGTTTCGAGCGAAAGTCTAGTGGGGGCTCAAAGGTCGATCATTTCAAACCTTCTGCAGAGTTTCCATTCGCGGTGGCCTGGCTGTAGGAGGCGCCATTCGGCCCTCCTTCCCTGCGAGAGATGAGCCCCAGTGGGGCGGGAATTGGGGCAATGTGGGGGAATGTGGCTGAAGAACCCTAAACTCTAAACCAATTCGGCTTCATCTCTTCCTTGGCACTTCGACTTTTGTGAATTTTGATGTAATATTGTAAAAGGATATTGTTAATATGGTGGAATTTTTTTTATTTAGATGATAGAAATCTCACTAATTAAATATATAGGCAACTCACCATGACAATGATATTTACACTAGTATAGAATCTAGAAAATATCTAAAATTTAAAAAGAAAAATAATTATTTTCAACTATCACACTATTGGATTGATACATCCAATAAATTTAATAATACTTGGTGAATATTAYTAATAATACTAATGTGTATTTATAATAAAAATATTAATCATATATATCATATATATATATATATATATATATATATAATTTATTTTTTTTAAATACAATTAAAAGAAAACACAAGCAATCAAATTATCCTAAATAAAAGAATGGTTCAAATCTATGTTTCACTACCCGTTGCCCCCAAAAAACCCTGGAAACTTACCCAATTAGTTGGGGACTCGGGGACTTGCTCCTCGTCCCCAAGATGTTCCGGACAATTTTTTTTTTTAACTATAACGGGTATGGGATTTATTTATCTGAATTGAAAATGGGTCTTAGCTGAAGCGACCCCTAATAAAATACAGTTTACTAACTGCTGTTGCTTTTTTTTTTTTAGCCTTATCAGGGAGTTTGAACAAATCTTTCATTGTTTACAATTAGCAATCCTTTCATGAGTGTGCTACCTTTGTTCGCCATCTGATCAGCTTGAGTGTTTGACTTTCTAATAATGTGATAAAACTTGCATGAGTTGAAGTCTTGAAGAACTCTCTTCAATCTGTCCAAGGTTTTGTTTAGGCTGGCGTTGTTGAACCGGGTCTCCCTGTTTAAGTTTTTTATTATTATCTCTGAGTCTCCGAATAATTGAAGGTCTTTGATTCCTTTTTCTCTGGCAATGTGGCAATCTTTAAAGAGACCTAGCATCTCGGCTTGATTGTTGGTTTTCTGACCTAAAACCTAGCAGAAACTGTCTTTTGTAGACCCCTCCAGGGAGTAGGTGATCCCCCCAGCACCAGCTACACTGGGATTTCCTTTAGACGCCCCGTCAAAGAAAATTGTAAATAAATTTTGAGACCACCACCGAGACTGGAATGTGTCATCATCATCTCTTATGCACCAATCCGGTGTGATAGATTGGGGGGAGAGTGGAAGCTTACCTAGATAAGGCACAAGAGGGCCTAGCCACCTCTTTTTCTCGGGCAATAATGAAGGATCCTCTTTAAAATACTATTGTTGGGCCACTTCCAGGAGGAAGGATTTAGCTTTTGCAGCTACTTGCATCGGGGAGTGCCACAGCTCTTTGAAGATCAGTTGATTGCGTGCCAACCAAAGCTGCCAACATACATAGTTGGGAATCACTGCTCAGATTTTGTGCTAAAAGGATTTTGAGGGGATTCGTTGGGGATAGATGAGACTCCAAGAGGTGAAGAGATCCGCAACAGAATTCTGAGGCTGAAGTGATATTTGAAGGTCCTGTAGGATGAGTCCCCAGACCTCTTTAGCAAAGATGGATTCCATGAATCAGTGCTGGGTTGTTTCAGAGTTATTGTTGCATAACACACATATGTGAGGCCCCACTATGTTCCTTTTCTCTAGGTTATCTCCCGTTAGAAGTTTATTGTGCACCAGGGTCTAGAAAAAGAAGTTCACTTTTGGTACGGCTAACGGTTCCCAGATGCTTTTCCAGAATGCCAGAGTTTGACTGTTGTTTCTTGAAGCCTTCAAGTTTCTATATCCTTCTGTCATGGTGTATATGCCTGTTTTGCCCCAACCCTAGCTATCTTTCATAGTTCTATTGACAGGGGCAACATCCTCCAACAAATCTTCAAAAGTGGATAGTTGCAGTGATAACCGGGCTGGGACTCCGTGAAAGTCCCATCCTACCCAGTCTCCATGCTCTTCCCACTTCGAGAGGTCATATAATCTATTGACTCATGCTCTCTGAAGCTAGTCTCTGAGATATGTTATATCCACATTTTCGGCCAATGGTTCCCTTCCCATGATAGAATCAAGCCACAAATGCATGCGTTTTCCATTGCCAGGCGATCTATAGAGAGAATTTTTAAAGAATTTGTTTCTTTTGCAACACAATTTCCACACCTGCGTAGAGCTGACTGTGCTCTCGTTTTGGAGGTTGCTGAGAGTTTTGTTGGGCCTGTATTTTTCATGCAGGATGTCACTGATCGGGTGTGTGGGCTCGTGGATCAGTTTCCACAAAATCTTCCCTCCCAGCGCTAAGTTTACAAGTGTTGGGTCTCTGATTTGCAACCCGCCCTCTGCTAGGGATTTTTTAACTACGTCCCAGCACACCAAATGCATTTTCTTTTCATTGCCCTTCCCTCCCTACCACAGAAAATCTCTAAGGAGTTTGGAGATCTGCTCCATCAGGTTTCTTGGTGCTAGAAGAAATGTCGCCTGGAAGATTGGAAACGCAGAAAGAAGGGATTTAATTAAGATTACTTTGCCTCCCTTAGTCAACCAGTAGGCTCCCCACGATGAAATTTTTTATTTGATTTTGGAGATGACATTGCTCCAGAGCGATCATTTGTTAACGCCAGAGATTATGGGTAGGCCGAGATACTTAAACCTGTCCCATTTTGTTTGTCCTTTGAACCCGAGGAGAGTGGTGATGCCTGTGAGTTCGTGCTGACTTATATTCCAGTTGAAGACTTCACTTTTTCTCTCGTTCACTAAGGCTCCCTATACTCTGTGATAATTTCTAAGGACTGTGTCAAAATCTTTGGCAATTCTGATGGAGGCTCCCCCAAGGAGAATGGAATCGTCGACGGAGAGCGCATGATTTAGAGGTTCTTCTCCGGTGGACGGTTTGAGGCCCAGAATATTACCAACTAATCTTTCAGCAGTGAGTTTTCGACTAAGGGAATCAACCATTAAGATGTACAAGAAAGGGGAGAGAGGGCATCCCTGCCTGATTCCTCTCCGAGCCTGGAAAAAATTGGTTGGGCATCCATTGACTAGCGGGGCAATCCATGGACTGTCAATGCAGGCTTTAATTAGCTGAACAAAATGACGTGAAAATCCAAAGGTGAGAAGAACTTTGGAAAGGAATGAGCGATTAACTCTATCAAACGCATTTGTCATGTCTAATTTTATCAACATTCCTTTCTCTTTTCGTTGTTTACTTGTATGTATTGTCTCCTGGACTTGGATTACATTGTCGAGAATGTGCCTACCTTCCACAAAACCACCTTGGATGATTTTAGGGATTTTTAGGGATTTCAGCAACCACTTGGATGATTTTAGGGATTTTTTTGGGCAGATTTTTAGGATACTCCGGGCATATATCTTCATTCTTGAAAATCATGGAAATTGATGATTGGACAATAGCATCATTTTTTCCATCCATTATTTTTTTATTGCGCTGAATCTAAATGTGTCGTAAAAGTTGTAGCTCAAAACATGGGTTTTGATTTGGGTTTTTGGTGATTTAAATAGTGTATTTTCAGAAACAAGGTTACAACAAGCAAAGTTTCCATTTCAAAAAAACAAGAAATGCAACATTTCAAAGGGTTGATCCATATGGTTACTTCTCTTGTTCTTCTCATTTTTTTGGTCCTCTTAGTTTTTACATATTGTACATGG
>JZKD02S0327182.1:193218-206207 GCA_000966675.3 Picea glauca
ATTTGTTATTTTTCTTTTAAGAAACATGATGATATTAGGTAGATCCATGTATAATTAAGAAATGAAAAGAAGGATATCATATAGAGATAAGATGACTGAACTGTGCAATTTTATCTTTGAAATGCATCTTATTTGAGCTCTAATAATAAAATACAATTTTTTTGGTGGAAAAAATAACTTATTTATAATGTTCTTTTTCTCATAAATTAAGTAAAAAATAATTAAAACATATCTTATTTATTTATTATTTAATCACTACGTTTTTTTTTTAGATAAATTTATCTATGTTGTATGATTTATTTAAACAAGATATTTTGGTATTTTTAGAAAGTACAAAGAAATAAGGGAAATGAAAGATTATTCCATGATTATCGTATCATTATAGGTGAATATTTGTTTTTTTTTTGCAATTGAGAACTGAACTTTTTAGTGAAATAAATAAAATAAGCACATGTATGTAATAAAAAAATAAAAAAAATAAAAACACATGTATCTGATAAAATAAATAATTTTTTAATACTAAATATTAGTTTAATCTATTTTGAATTTTCGTCCCATAATCCCTATTTATTGGATAATGCTTCCAGTACCATTTGTTGCTTGTGTTACACATGTATTTTAATAAAAAAAAGAGTTGTTTAAACATTTTAAGTTTTTCCCTAAATCCATGATATAATTTGGGTCAAATGACTCAAAATAAAAAAACTCCAGCCATTGTTGTGGCCCAGGCAATGTGTCATTCCCCCAAGATTAGTTGTTTTTTTGGCACAGGCTAGTCCCTCTAGTCCCGCAAAAAAAATAGCAAAAAAAAAAACACCTTTTAGTATTAAATAAACAAAAATAATTTTTTTAAATATAAAATATTAAATTAACTTATTTTTAATTGTATTCTAATACAAATTTATTTAAGTTGAAAAATAAACAATTCAAATCCATAAATAAAACAATAATTTTTAACTAAATATATTTATTTTAAATCTTATCCTAAACACATTTTAATGGCATCCAATGTCCTTCAACAAAGTAATAAATGTTGCATAAGTTGAGATATACACCATCAGATCTAAATTCTTTTAAATCCAAGATATACTAGCCTAAGAAACGTTTATTACTAAAACCCTAAATTATTTTTATAAGACTAATAAGCATTTATTAATAAAAACCTAAATTGTTTTTATAATTACAATGTATCTATGAAGCATTTACTACTAGAACACTAAATTATATTTGTAACTATGCCCATGGTTTTTCATTGGTTGTCATAATAAATTCTTAGTTGTCATAATAAATGAAAGATTTTGATTTCAATCATTAACTTTCTTGCATGGAAAAAAATGCCCCTTCCTCATTAAAAATGGTAACTAATGGTAACTAGAATGATTAGAATAATAATAAGAGATCAAATTATTAATACCAAATTTAATAATTGTTTCAAAAAATTTTAGGATGAGTAAAGCCACACCATTTTACAATTTTTTATTACATATGTTTATGGTTTTTTACGTTGGTTTTTACCACATATTGTTGGGATGCATGGGCCATGTTATGGGCATATCACCTCCTTCTCGAAAACTCCATAGTTCCACTTTATAAGTTTCACCATGAATTTCAAGAGGAAAAATTGAGTTTCAGCTCACCAAATCAAAGTAAGGATCCATAGCACTAGCGAAAAGGGACAAATGAGCCAGATGAAATATTTACTATTGACTTCAATAGGAAATTGTTTAACTATGTTTTCTACATAGAGGCCTATGAAAGGAGATCAGTGGTGTCAATGGTCCATTATTTATTCCAGACACAAGCACATAAAGAGGAAATATTGGACCAACGACACGATCCAAAAGCCGTAAAAGTGTTCGACCCCGCATTAAAAGAATCTGGAATTTAATTGGTTAAATCTTTGCAACAATCATATAGGATATGTTCCTGGTGTCGATGTCCCACACCCAACAACTTAGGTATCCTTTTAAGGGACGGGGTATAATTTTTTTTTCTCTTTGTCTTGACCATCTCAAATCCTCTTCCCAAGACCTCCATCTTCTTCTTCTCATCAAGAGATTTCCAAGGACTATAAGTATTTCCATATCCGATATCTACACTAAAAGTTATGGCCCTTCAAATTTCTATAAGCCTTTACCAACTAGGATCTCTCGTCATCATGTGACATCCATGTGTCTCCCTATCCTCTGGCCTACAACCTCAACATAGCATACAAAGAATTTCCCAAGTCAAGGTTGATGCTTGTCTAGCTCTTATAGGCCTATTAATTTACTTAAACATTGCCAATTTGTTCTTTCATTAATCATATTATAATATAATTCTATTGAATTATATTATAATATAACTAAAGACTTCAAGGGAGTACTTAGGAGTATTAATTTCGATAAGCACCTAAGTCTCCAGTCGTCGGTGAAATTTACTCCTCATGATCTTATAAATATACCCAAAAACTCTCGAATGCCAAATATATTCATAGGATCCCACTTAGTTAATTAATTATATTTAAATTATTCTTACAACTTGCAATAGTGGGAAAGTAAATATGGGCCTTGGGCCATTTAAACTTATCCAATATACCACTCCAAACCTCGAGAGTTCTGAAACCTCGGACTCCCAAAGGGTACACACTTACACGTGGTGGCGCGTTAAATACAAAGGTAGGTCCAAGCCTTCGGCCGGTTAACCCCAACATTACAACATCCCAATTTTTCTAAAGTCTCAAAATCCCAGTGCCCCGGATATTCCACCAGCTACTAGGCCAAGCGAGCATGTGCCAGGTGCTTGACATGCGAAAAAGGAAAAAGATGACACATGGCCCTATCAATGGGAGACACATTTCACATTCCAATTGGCATATAAGCTCTATAAAAAGAATGAATAAAGATGACACGTGGCATGTCAAACATCGATCTACATCACCCTAGGTGATGCCAGCGTGCCACGTCACTCCAGACTGACATCCTCTGGGAGAATCCAACCTCTCCTACCTGCGAAATTGCCTAGAGCTCTGAAGTCCGAACTCCTGCTAGAAACCTCCCAATACAATTTTATCCCATGGTCGAGATAAGTCCAGGTAGATCCATAGATATACGGCCTTTGTTTCTTTGTGACTTCGTCGTTTCGAGGTTTGGTTGTTTAGTTTCATTTCTACTCTTGGAGTGGTCAATGTTGGACTCATCACGATCTAGATCCAGTGGTAAAGAGAGATATTGAAGCATCCTCAAATCAACGATCCTCGTCTCTTCACAACTTTGACATTCAGGGATTTGGTTGTTTAATTTTCTTTTTACTCCAAGAGTGGTCAGCATTGGAATGACCACAATATAGATCCAATGGTCAAAAGATATCTCGAAGCATCCTTTGATCGACGATCCTCGTCGCTTCGTGACTTCGACATTCATGGGTTTGGTTGTTTCATTTCCTTTTTACTCCCAGATTTGATGTACACCGAATGACCACAATGTCAATACAATGATCAGGGGAGATCTTGAATATCCTCGGATCTATGGTTTGTGTTACTTCGCAACTGAGAAGTTCATCAAGTTTTAATTATGGGACAGATCCCACGGTCATAGTTAAGGAAACTTCCATATGTCAGTCAATCTTTGTGGTAACCATACTTGCAGGTTTCCTTCGGTTTATTCTGCATGTGGTAAAGTTATAACATCCCGAAGCTCCAGTCCCCCTGATTCCCAAAGCCAAGATAGCTTATCTCCTTTCAGACCTAGAAAAGGGTTACAAGGTCCTAGTCATATGGATTACCTAACAAGTTTCGAGGCTACATTCTCAACTCTTAACCTTGATTTGGTTAGGGTCGTGGGTATGAGCCCCCAGTCACATGAACAAATGGTTTGAACGAGGCACCCTCCATCCATAGATCTCAAATTTAATAACATGCGACGGTAAATTCAAGGGTTCAAGAGGAATGAAGTAGTCCAAGGAAGTATGCCTCGACTCTTACATTACAATATCAATCCTTGGGGAAATTCCCTTAAGGATATTCCCACTAGCACATAAACTATAATATTATTCCTAATTTCATTTGAATACCCATGTCTAATATTTTTGTTGCAGCTAAGAAGAGGAAAACATAAAACATTCAAATGTAGGGGTGCATAGAACAACAATACCAGTTACTAATATTAATCATTCAATGCAAATTTTAGTCATAGACTCAGACATGCAACCGCTCATTTCAATTCTAGTACACAGGGTATATGAAATGCTTATCTATTACAGTCGATCACTAATAAACTGAATCTGGGTGTTCGCCTTTCCACTCAACCATAGGATCAGAGGAATTCATTCTTATCTCTTTATCCACCCCCATGCCAATCGATGATATCAATAGGGAACTTTTACAATTTCTCAAAGATCCTTTCTTTGTCATAGGCGCTGCGAGGTTTATCACATGCTCCCTTAGCATCCAGCTTGTGACCTTATACTGATTTCATGTTTTCTGCAAACTTTGAGAGATCCTTTCACTTGTTCTCTCTTTTTAAGAAGAACAACTTAATCCTGTAGTTCTTCTTCAGAACCCAAGAGCCTCATGGATTCTCCTATTTTCTCTCAAAATATACAGGTCGCACACACCACTGTGGGCATGGTCTCCTTATTATGTTCTTTTGTGTGTATTTTTCCACACCTTTTTCCACCTCAAGAAGGTTCTAGGTATGTCCTCTTCCTTATGTTAGAAGGAACTTGTGTCAATATGGGCTTGCAGGAAACTACACTCTCTGGTACTTCAGGATGATAATTTTCTCATTAAATATTTTTCCTTGGGATCAAGATGGGGATTATTATTTCAAAAAAGATAATTTGGGGTCATTTTTACATAGTGATATCATGGCCAATACTTCTAGGCTTCACCCCCATAGTCAGTGATTGGAAATCTAAACAATAATACAGTTAATTTTTTTACATGCCATAACATAGTGATCATAATTAATGATTAATTACAAGTTCAGGGAAATAGGTGTATTACAGTTGAATTTGGGGATGTATTCCAGTATCGAAGGATGCTGAGTATTATAGGTTGTACATACCTATTTAGGAAGGTATATATTACCTAATCCTGGAGAATCAAGACACATTGTGCCATTCAAAACCAACATTGTTGTTTC
Organism: Picea glauca; assembly: GCA_000966675.3. Lineage (NCBI taxonomy): Eukaryota > Viridiplantae > Streptophyta > Pinopsida > Pinales > Pinaceae > Picea > Picea glauca. Next base: position 198,342 of record JZKD02S0327182.1, read on the forward strand.
TAGTGGTTATGAAGAAAATATTGACAACATATATGTGATATTATATGTAGTCCAAGGTGTGAAGGATCATCATGGAAATGAGAAACAAGTTTATGATCAACAACTCACTCCAGAGAATGCACTAGCCCTATGGAATAGTTGGATGAAGAAACAACGTCTTATATTAATTCGATCATTTGAGGAATCTCCTTGTGGATATAGGTATGATTGAATATACAATGTAGAGAATTCCTGGTGAAGAAAAGGATGAGTAGGATATGTAACATCCCCATCCACTTGGGATGGGCCATGCCACAAAAATCTCAACTTCTCATGTACTAATACCAAACTCTAATTTACCCTGTTACCAACACTTAAGAAAATTCCTTGATACCTATTTGTAACATCCCCAAATTATTGTTGATCAATTCCACTCTGAAATTGCAGTGCTCAGATTCTTCACTATAACATTGTCTATGCAGAAATAGTTGAAGTAAGGCACATGAATGAAATTTGAATCGCACCAAATTAACTTTCCTCACTTCACACAAATTATAGAAGTGGAAGTAACACATTGCATATGTGCACAAAATCATGTTGAGAACACAACATCACTGTGCATGTATTCCAGCTCACTACTATGCATAGAACCATTCTGGCGTTACACACAAATTATGTGTTTCTTGTTCATGGAAACTACTTCCCTACACACAGAAGTGAATGTATAGGTCAATATTACAAAAAATATTACAAGTTACAAGGTTGTAGAATTTTTTTTACAATCGGACACCTAAAATTTTTTGCTGTGAAAAAAGACCAAAACTTATATCTTGTAGGACAAAGAGGGGAAAATTTGCATTGGTGTAAATTTTCCTTTGAGAAAAATCCACACCATGCTACACTAAAATGCACACCTAGGTTTCAAAACACATTCAATTAAAGTTTTTCAAGTTGTAAATAATTGGTTAAGTAAATTTATATAATCCTATATACCTATTTTTTCAATTGCAATCATACAAGACTCTGGTGTGCAAAAATAGACAAGAAATACCTAATAAAACCCCAGAAATGCACAACTTGTTTGTAAAAGGTAAGTCAAGGTTGTATTATACCTTATATTTGAGTTATGAAAATTGTTGGGGGTGTGGTCTATTATATTAGACATTTTCATGTTACTAATTTTGCAATTGCAAGTTTAGAATGATTGTTAAACGAAAGAGAGAGTTTGTTTCATTTTTTGGAAGATCCAAACTATGATGAGTTACAAAATTAAAGTGCACTCCCAAGCTTCCCTGTAGCTCAACAAATTGTTTATAAGTTGTAATATGGATGTATATATATGATAAATTTACGTATGCCATTTAAAGTGAAACTGAAGAACGTAAGAGTTGTTGTCATGCACCTAGATTTGGGATTTCATGTAAATTTGAGGGAAAAAAAACCTTAGTATAAAATGTACACGTTGTCTCAATTTTGACCCAAATTGAGAGGTTCAACTTGAATAAGGTGTAGTTACTGATTTTACACTTGTCTATAACCTTAGATTGGCATTTTTGACCAAAAAAAACAAAAACCATTTGATGTGTGTAAAGGCTAAAAATTGTCTTCTAAGACCAAATGGACAAACCATTAAATTTGACTATATGAAACCTCATTCCCAAAGTCTTTTAATCCTCCATAATTTAATATTTAAGTTGTAAATTGATGATTACAATATTTTTAACATGTTTTTACAATTGGGAGTGAATTTACACGCCAAAAATGATTACTTATATGCATAAGTATTCATGAACTTTTGATTAATCAAAGGGTGGTTTGATATGAGAGAAATAAAGGTCAATGAATTGCAACCAACCAATGGTACATATAAAATGACATAAAAATAACAACACATAACTAACTCATATATAAAAGAAAATTATAGGGAATAACTCATAGAAAATATAGAGTTTGTTAACGTCCAACTTGTTTGATCCTAGTTGGAGAGTGTGTAATTTATATTTTTACATATCAATATACCTTTGTTTATGCATTTAGATAAGTAAAACCCTTTTCTATGCAGAAAGAACAAAATTTGTCTTATAGACTAAAGAGGTCAATATTACATGAAATATTACAAGTTATTGGGTTGTAGAAAATTGAACATCTGTATATACCATTGTTTCTTTAGTTGGAAAATTAAATCCCTTTGTCGTGCAAAAGGACCAAAAATTTCCTTATAGGACAAAGAGGAAAATCTTTGCATTGGCATAAACTTTGCCTTAGTGAAAAATTGTAATGTCCCTGATGTTGAACCCTATTTGTATTTGTACATATAGGTTGGTGAGTTGTTGGTACCAATTATCAATGTGTACACATAGGCTTGTGAGTCGTTAACACCATGTTTGGGTTCTACGCACACCTGAGTAGTGCGAAGTATTGTTATCAAAGAAAGGGTGCACACATTTCACAGTGTTGCACACACCTAGGAAAGTGCGTGTGGTGGAACATCTGTTGGACACACTAACCACAAAGACAGGGTGGGGGTGACTCATTGTGTGACTCTTTTTTACAATTATTTCTTCCTTTATTTAGAAATGAATTAAACATGTATTCATTCATTATTATCTACTTGCATATATCAACAACATTCAACAATAATAAATAACTATGAAACATCACCATAATGAACACAAAGAACACATGATATATGTGTAATATTTTTGTATTATGTTGTTACATGTAGAATACAATGTTCGTGGTTTATTAGCACCAAATGAACAGAGCACCAACTCTCAAATACAATACCTAGCTTGTAGATCTTAGCACCGACTGAGATGTGCAGATTCCAACCCTCAAGTACAAGACCCATATTATAGACATAAAACAATCTGTCAAATATTGTCTACAAATATGCAACATATATATACCGCAACATGCATATGTACATGATTTGCTTTCTTGAACCCTGCATATGTATGTGAATTTTCCTCTTCTAAGCTATGTACACCCTTAGAAAACTAGTGTTTCTAGTTTTCTAGAACTCCAAAATTTCCAGCCCTTCATACCTTTGATTCCTCTGTCATATCAACCTGTCACCTTTCATTTATCAGTATCAACATTTTCTTATATTACATCATCAATGTTGATATATTCTCCTACATATTTGAGTTTAAAGTTTATATTAAAAAACATAACCCAAACACAAATTCACTAAACTATATATACTTGAGTGTTCATCTTGTATTATCTAAATTTATGTAGATACCTATAGTTGATTCGCCTTCTGCTTCATTTTTGGTTTCAACATCTTCTGCTTCAGTTTCAGTTTCAATGTATTCTTCGACATTATGAGAAAAATATATTTATGTTTTTTGAAAACATCAAATTGTAATTACAATCAATTATATTATTTACAATATTTTAAATTTGAATTCTGTACTTTTTGAATATAGTCTCAATGTGTGTCATGTGCTCGATCGTCATATGTGCATGCATACCTGGTTGACCTTCTTCTTGTTCAAAATCTTTATTGACATTATCATCGTTTCTTTATCTAATAATGCTCTTTCCTTTGTTTGTTTTGACAAGTATCATCTCGAGTGCGATCAATATTTCTATTGCGCAAACTTTTGTTTCCCGTGAATTTTATAGTTATGTGTAAAAGATATGTTCAACAAAGAATTCACCTTGAAAAAATGTTCAACATTTATCTTTCAGCATATATATTGTTATTCCAATAAAAACTTGAACAAACATCAACTACCTTATTCAACAAAAACCAAAAAGATGATTCAAAACTTTGTTTAGGTTCTCTAGAAAACCATCATGTATCAATATCAATCCTCTGATTAAGCCTATGGAACAGAGGGAAGAAATAAAGAAACAAAAGAATACAACTGGAATCAGTAATAGAAATTCTTTGAAATCCCTATCCCTCAGTTCATATCTCCGTCCATTCAATGAATTGTGTTAAATTTGTTCAGTCGAAAGCGTATCTACACAATTTGACGCGAAATGAAACAATATGATGTGTCATTTCATTTTTTTCAACCGACGAAATTCGCTCAACAGGCTTTTGGCTGAAAGAAGGTTTTCTCGGCCAAAAACCTTGGAAACCGTTCAATTTTGGTGATTCTCATTAGATTTTAGTCTTTTGGCCGAAATAATATTGTTTCAGCCGAAAACATGAAATTGGGACTGAAAACAAAAAATAGAGAATTGACCCAAGCTTACCTAAACTTTAGAGGTTGCAGACTCCTGCAAATATTGAGAATTTGGTTTCGAAAATGAAACCAACATTTCCAAAATTGAATCTACTTTCAATTCCTATAATTTATTTTCATTTTCATTATTTTTATCTAATTTTATTTAATTTAAAAAAAACCTCACTCCATAATATTTTCAATAGACATTATCATTTGGTAAAATGAAATATCGGTATCTCTAAAAATATACAGTGAAAAATTTAGAAAAAAATATATTCATAATCCTTAAACTGTTATTTTTAAAACCTGGTATATTTAGATTTTACTTTTAAGTAAAAAATAATATAAATAGAAGGTGTAGAAAAACATGTGTTTAAAATCTGTAGCGTTTTCAGCTTGGTCAACTTAAAAAAATTGACGAAATTATAATATTCATCCGTTAGATTAAAAATTATAGTCATAATAAAATAGAGACTTTTTATATTGTTGTTGTATATTCTGTTACTTAAAAACATAATTTTAAAAATAGATACATTGTTGTGGGAAAACATAACTCATTATCATTCCTTTCATGTTTAAGGAACATATTGTTAAGTAATTTTCAAATTCACATATCAAATATTGATAAAACAAATTTGAAAAATAGTCATTGGAAAGCTAACAAAATTCTTCACAAGTTTTGTTATTACTATAAAGCGAAATTATAAATAAAAAAAATACGTTTGTGTGACGGAAGTTGAAGAACTTGTGAAAATACAGCTTTTTTTCTCATAAAACAAGAAAAAGTGTTAACCATCTTCATGATTTCAACCAATAACTTTTTTTAATATTAAAAATTAAATTAATTATTTTGAATATTATTCCCCCTACTTGTGAGACACTTTACACATCTATTTAAATTGAAAATTGAATCATTCAAAACCATAAATAAAATAATTTAGCCTGGCACCAAACATTTCTCAAATATTGAAGGAGACCAGAAGGATAATAATATATAGGAATTTAGGACACTCGTGATCCTTTTTTGTAACTGTCGTAGTTTTCCATGGTGCAATTGTCTTATGATAAGTTGGATCCTAAGTGATATTGATATTATGTGTCTAGTTGAAACTTGGGAGCATGAGGAGTCTAAGGTCCCCAACATAGAAGGATTTCTCTCGTGGTGGACATGAAACAAAAAATCCCATCATAGAGGGATAGGAGGCATAGCTTGTTATATTAGAACGAGCATTTATCCTCACATTCAACTTCATAATATTGACCCTCTCAATCAATACATTTGGATAGAAATTTCAAACACCAATGCTATGAAAATGTATATAGAAATTTGTTATTTTGCACCTATTAATTCTACCTTTTATAAGAAAAACAATCTACATAACAATTGTCCCAACAATAATTTAGAACAAGATATTTATAGTTTGAAAAATGAAGGTAACATCCTCCTGCTAGGAGACTTTAATTCTAGGACTGCAACTAAACAAGCTACTCTTTTAATACTTTACGGATAGATGAGGACCTTGCTTTATCTAATAGCTACAAAAGAATCTCGAAAGACCTAATTGAGAATTTCTTTGGTACTGAGTTGGTCAAGCTCTGCAGCTCTTAAGACCTAATAATTTGCAATGGAGTAATGAAGTGGCCAAAGTCTAACCATATGACTTGTATTCATGGGCTAGGTAGTAGTGTCATAGATTATGTGATATATGATATCCATTTTTCCAACCAAATAGCAACTTTTGACCTTTTAAATGACCATGAGCCGGACTACGGTCATAAACCTTTAAACTAACTCCAAACGTTTCCATGCATAGGAGAGCCATTGAAGTAAATTCTAATAATCAAAGGAATTTGCACTTTGACAAAAGTAAAGTTGACCTTTTCTTAAAGGATATAAATAGTAAATTAATTCTTCTAACTTACAAGGAAAACATTGAAGAACTCTATCATAATTTTACAACTACCCTTTCCACTTCTATTAACAAGTTCTCGTTCGAGGTGTCCTATAAAAAGAATAATAGAGTGACCAACCCTTGGTATCATAAAGAATGCAAAATTGCTAGCAAAGCCATTATGGATGCTTCTAATGAGTCCTTAAAACTCAATAAGGTCAATATGTACAAATCCTTAATTAAAAGTAAAAAAATGTACTATATTAATAAAAGGCAAGGGAAATTTTCACAACTATATAATCTAGATCCTAAGAAGTTTTGGAGCCAAATTATAAACCAAAATAGTAAAAAACAAAATAGGATTCCCTTAAGGAACTGGAATTCCTACCTTAAGAATATTTATGAGTTCCCTAATGCAATGGACACAATTCATATTTTTCCTACAAATGAAGAATTTTTTGTTTAGATGACATAGAGTTTGGGGTTAAGCAGCCTAAAAATAGGAAAGCTAATGGCATTGAAAACTACCAAGCTGAAATTTTTAAAATCTGAGGACCGATGCTTATCCACCACATACACAAGCTCTTCAATTTAGTAGTCAAGAAGGGCTTCCTTAAACCCTAGATGCAAAGCCTCATTGTTCCTATTTTTAAAAATGGGGATATAAACTTTCTCTCTAATTATAGGACCATTATGATTAACCCGATTTAAGCCAATATTTATGGAATTATTTTGGAAAAGAAGATTGGCCTTTTGCTAGAAATTCATAGTAAAAGACTTAAAGGCTAGGCTGGGTTTAGTAGATACAATTCAGTTGTGGACCATCTTGTTACCTTTAGGATCATTGTAGAGCAGTTTCGTAATACTAAAACCTCTTCTGTTGTTTTCTTGACATTAAAAAAGCTTTTGACATGGTTACTAGGAAAAATCTTTGGAATAGGTTGGAAGAGATAAAAGGGCCTCTCGAGTTGATTGTTGCTTCAATAAGGATTCATGAGAACGTAATTGTTAAGTTTAAAAACATCGAGCGCTGATCAAAAGAGATTAAGTACAGTATTGGAGTCAAACAAGGTTGTCCCTTGTCCCCTACACTTTTTGGGATATACATTGACAAGTTAGAAGATTGCTTGGAAAAACAAGGTTGTGTTGGCCCTACTCTCCCTGGTATAGTCATCAATCTTCTTCTTTATGCTGATGATATCGTTCTCATGGAAAGGAGTCCCCATGATCTTGAAAACCATCTAAGAATCCTCAAGGATTTTTTCTCCAATATGGGATGATTTTAAATATTGATAAGACTAAGGTCATGATTATTAAATACAATAAGACCACTTATGATACGTTCGTATATGACATCAAAAACTTGGAATTGATATTCACCACAATCTCAATTTGAATTGTAGCATTGAGAATATGATTATTGGGGGATGAAAAGTTTATTATGGGCTTGAAAACAATTGTAAATCAACGGATATTTGGAGTTTGAATAGGAAGAAACTCATCTTTGAGACTCCTGTTAAACCTATTATTTTTTATGGATGTGAAGTCCAGGGTTTGTAGTATCTCTCGTGAATCCTGGAGAAAGACAGAGAAAATACAAAATAATTTTATAACCTATAATCTCAAAATTAAAGGAAATACGCCGTATCCCAACATCCTCTTAGAAACAAGCCTCTCCCCCATTGAGAACATGGCTATGACTAGATACCTGATGTATAAGAAAAATTTAAACATGGAAGAGAAGATGCTTCCAAAAACTGCTTCAAAATCGATTCATAACCACCACCAACTCAAGCGAGGATGGCATA
>JZKD02S0327182.1:208444-219990 GCA_000966675.3 Picea glauca
ATGAGCAAAGCATGGATAAACAATCGGTTTAGCAAGTAGAATTGAATGGAGAAGCATGGTACAATGTGTGTCACCCGTTCTTCACGCTGCCATCTGAGCAGTGCAAGAAGCATTTAACAATACACTTTTTAGGTACTGTCTTTTCTCAGAAGCCATCTTTCCTCCAGAATTTTCATGCAAACATTCTTCAAACCAGAAGAGTGAATCTTAAGCTATTGTAATTTTTCTTTACTTGATCTTTTCAGGCATTCAATATAGATCGTAAAACTTTTGTAATTAAAGACATCTTTTTGAGACTGAAACTTCTTATCATTATAATTTTGATGTTCGATTCCTATTTATTTTAACAACAGCTTATTGGGTATTGTTTTACGTAGTAGTTATTTTTGGCAAAAACTTTACATGGTATTGAAAAGAATATAAGTTTTATTTCTATTACAAGGAAAGTCCATAAATTATATTTGTCTGTTTTATTTCTACTACAAGGAAAGTCCATAAATTATATTTGTATGTTGTATCTTTGTGTGTAGAATTTCTTGTGAAGAAAAATATCATTATAATTGTGTAAATGCGTGATATAATTCATTCATGGAGTAATAATAGCTATTTGTGCTGAGCATTATTGATACTCATGTTTTGTTTTGGACATTGAGTGGTAAATAGTTAAAAAATAAAAAATAAAAAAAATTGAGAGTTTTCTTGTGGGTGGTGTTGTGTATTTTAATTGATTGGTAGTGATCTGTATAATTTGATGGTGATTCAATGTTGCATTCAAATCATGTATGTTCCTATTAAAAGGAAGGGGCTAAGTTATTGTAGACATGGATGTCACATCGTTCTTCGTGCTTCTGTGTATGTTGTGCATTTTCAAATTGCAAGGAGAATATACGCCAAGTGGATACAGTGGTTCTATTTACATAAATGGAAGATAGCTAGTGAAGAAACCTGTTGGGAGTGATTCCCATGGTTATTGTTCCTACTTTTCTAGTTATGTAGATTTTAATGTATGGAGAAGCATGTTGGAAATAATTTTCATGACTATTGTGTGTTTTTTTAGTTAAATAGGGGTTGATTACTAACAATGGTAATTTTCATGATTGAGATATTCTACAGGCTCAACAAAGGTCATGGTTATCAAGGGGAATCTTTATGTTCTCAACAGATATGAAGATTATCTAAGATTACTTACCAGAATTAAAATATGTAATAGAGGAGATAAGCATTTGCTAAAATCCATATGGAAAAATCATTGAATGTTTCATATTCCACAAGCTAGCCTCCATGGAATTACTATATAGAAGAAGTTAACTATAAAGTTTTATGATGAAATTTTTAACTCTACCTTCCAACTAAGAATGAAATTTCCTTACATGATGTAAATGGAATGGTAGATGGCTATAAGACCTATTGTGATATGCATAACCCTTGAATTCTTGATCTTGTAGGCTTTGTATCTAAAAGCAAGAGGGTAACTATTTTATAAAAGAATGACATGTTGTTGAGGATGTGTATATCCTTGAGCATGCAACCTCATATAAACTTGTAGTTCATATTAGGTAACTTGACAGTCTAACATATCAGCCTTAAGCTGACTGGACAACATCTAAAAAGATAAAAACTATTAAAACTTAAAGAACCCCTGTGGGCTTAAACAGTTGGCAAATAACCTGGCCAGGTGGCAAGGATGGCCTCGTACCAAGGTTCTTCTTCGACGAGTGTCCCTTGACTTTCCACCTGCATGCCAACATCCACGTTGCTCCAATCTTTGTCGGCGACTGGCGAGGTGTCCTGTAGTGCATGTTGTCCTGTGGCCTTCTCCACGCCCGAGTCCTCATGCTCGGCTTGCTCCACATCAATGTCTATAGAGCACTGCATCTGGGCGTTTCCTTCAATGGTCTCTGCATGGGGTTCCGTTGCTGAAGCCGCACCTACTGGGTTCGGGGGGAAAGCATCTTGGAGGGAGGAAAGGATTTGAAGGAGGGTCGTGACCTTTCCATCTGTGGTCTGTAGATGGAATTAGAGGTCCTCCACCCCCTGACAGAGTTCGAAAACCAGGCCAAACAAAATAGTAAAACTTTCTTTCAACTGCGTGTCAAAGAAGGAGTCAGAAGATGGGTTCTCGTTGTTTCGGGGCCTACGAAATGGAGGTGGCGCCCCCATGGGCGTTCTTAAGGAACCAGTTGCTGGTGCGTGGGAAGGCTCGACATTTTTGGAGATTGGAGGGACTGGAAGGTATTGTGAGGAGGAACCCGACGGGCTGTCAATGATGGCTAAACAATCAAATTGGGAGATAGGCCGGGTGGGGGAGGCGAGAGGTGCTGGCTCGGGCTGGAGGGGCGGTGAAGTGAAAGTGGAAGGCGACTCAGGGGGCGAGACAGAGGGCCGGGACTGACTAGGATTCCATGGAGAGCCTCTTCGTGGCCATCCCCTTTGACGTGGCATGAGTTTCGTCGAATGAGTGCCGAAGAAAACCAAGTGCTCAAGGCAGAGGTAGAGAGCCTGGGCTACAATCACCATGAAGGTCCAGTTTTAACAAGGCTGGGGTAGCAGAGGGGAGAGCCAATCGGGCCGCTCGCGAAGGTGAGAGGTGAATACAAGCAGCAGGGCCATGGAATAATTCATAAAGGAGAAGTATGTTACAAAGTTAAAGCCACTGCGACGTCGTAATGGCAAGTTAATGCAGGATATGGGTGGCGGGCGATGGAACGAGCTTTTAACATGGCTCCTTGCCTCGCTGGCCAATCCATTCCTCCGCCTCGTGCCAGTTGGCTCGCACTAGCAACCCATCCAGGGGTGTGTCCACTGCCCCAGCTTTATGAACACATTGCTGGAGAATGGGGTGATTAGGATCGATGGACGTTTTGCAAAGGATTTCTGGTCCATTCCAATTGGTCCCCATGTTAGCCAATTCATCCACAACTTTGTTTGGCTTCCTCCTGATATGAGAAGGTATAACAGCCTGCATGGGAAGGCTCGACAGTTCTGGAGATTGGAGGGACTAGAATGTATTGCAAGGAGGAACCCGACGAGCTATCAATGATGGCTAAACAATCAAATTGGGAGACAAGCGGGGTGGGGGACGCGGGAGGTGCTGGCTCGGGCTGGAGAGGCGGTGAGGTGAAAGTGGAAGGTGACTCAGGGGGCAAGACAGAGGGTCGGGGCCGGTGAGGATTCCATGGAGAGCCTCTTCACGACCATCCCCTTTGATACGGCATGAGTTTCGTCGAATGAATGTCGAAGAAAACCAAGCGCTCCACGAAGAGGTAGAGAGCCTGGGATATGATCACGATGAAGGTCCGGTTTGAACTAGGCTGGGGTAGCGGAGGGGAGATCCAGTCGGGCCGCGAGGGGAGGCGAGAGGCAAATACAAGCAGCAGGGTCATGGAATAATTCGTAAAGGAGAAGTATGTTGTAGAGTTAAAGCCACTACAACATCATAATGGCGAGTTAATGCAGGATTGGGGTGGCAGGCGATGGAACGAGCTCGTCACATGGATCCTTGCCTCGTTGGCCGATCCGTTCCTCCTCCTCATTCCAGTTGGCTCACACTAGCACCTCGTCTGGGGGTGTGTCCACTGCCCCAGCTTTACGAGCACATTGCTGGAGAATGGGGTGATTAAGATCGATGGAAGTTTTGCAAAGGAGTTTTGGTCCATTCCAATTGGTCCCCATATTAGCCAATTCATCTGCAACTTGGTTCTCCTTCGTCTTGATATGAGCAGGTATAACAGCCTACATGGGAAGCCTCAACAGTTCTGGAGATTGGAGGGAATGGAAGGTATCGCGAGGAGGAACCCGATGAGCTGTCAATGATGGCTAAACAATCAAATTGGGAGACAGGCGGGGTGGGGGATGCGGGAGGTGCTGGCTCAGGATGGAGGGGCAGTGAGGTGAAAGTGGAAGGTGACTCAGGGGGCGAGACAGAGGGCCGGGGCTGACGAAGATTCCATGGAGATCCTCTTCATGGTCGTCCCCTTTGAGGCGGCATGAGTTTCGTCGAATGAATGTCGAAGAAAACCAAGTGCTCTAGGCAGAGGTAGAGAGCCTGGGCCACGATAACCATGAAGGTCCAGTTTGAACCAGGCTTGGGTAGCGGAGGGGAGAGCCAGTCGGGCTGCGAGGGGAGGCGAGAGGCGAATACAAGCAACAAGGTCATGGAATAATTCGTAAAGGAGAAGTATGTTGCAGAGTTAAAGACACTACAACGTCGTAATGGCGAGTTAATGTGGGATCGGGGTGGCGGGCGATGGTACGAGCTCGTAACATGTCTCCTTGCCTCATTGGTCGATCCGTTCCTCCTCCTCATGCTAGTTGGCTCACACTAGCACCCCCCCTGGGGGTGTGTCCACTGCACCATCTTTACAAACACATTGCTAGAGAATGGGGTGATTAGGATCGATGGACGTTTTGCAAAGGAGTTCTGGTCCATTCCAATTGGTCGCCATATTAGCCAATTCATCTGGAACTTGGTTCACCTTCCTCCTGATATGAGCAGGTATAACAGCCTGGTTTGGTTGTAACAAATCTGTTATAATTTGTAGCCCATGTGAGAGTCTCCAATTGGGTGAAATTTTGTCTGGGTTTGCTCCATTTAAAATTCTACGGAGTAGATTGATGATGATTTGAGAATCTCCCTCTACAATTAGCTTGGTAAAATTGTTTTCAATGGCTAATTGCAGTCCTCTAATGAACCCCCAAAGTTCCGTTGTGTTGTTCATGGTATGACCAAGGGATCCTGCGTTTATGAGAATGATGTGCCCATGATGGTTGTGAAATAATACTCCATAGCCTGCTGTGCCTGGATTGCATTTAGAGGCTCCGTCAAAATTGAGCTTGATGAAGTCGACTGGGGGGGGAGACCAAAAGGAGGGGCTGCTGAGAAGGGGGGGAAGAGAAGAGGGGGGAAGTGGGTGATAAGAAGGAAAAGGGTGCCAGTACTAAAGGATAAAAAGTTCTGAGGGATTGTTGATAAAGTCTTTTTCAGTCTGTGGCTGAAGGTTGAGAGTTTCCAGAATATTGCGGTAGCATTAGTTCCAGCAATGTTGCCATGGGAGGGAGACATTTATGAAAAGCCTCCTATTCCTTTCTTTCCAAGTTTGCCAAAGAATGAAGCTTGGAATTAATTGCCAAATACGATTTAGGAGGGGAGAATGGAAAGCCTGGTCCCTCCAATTAGTAATGGTATCAATGATACTATCTCTATTACGATCCGAGGTGTGCATGATAACCGCAACTTGATCCCATATTTGTGCAGTGTAACGACAGGAATTGGGGAAGTGATTCATGGTTTCGTCTGCCTCTCCACAAAGAATGCAAATAGAAGGTCCAACAAAACCTCTTTTTGAGAGGTTATCCCAGGTTATAATGCTTGAGTGAGAAACGAGCCAGAGAAAAAGGGTAATTTTAGGCCAGTGTTTAAGATCCCAGATTTTGCGCCATACTTTCCTTCTAGGAGGAGGGTCTAATTGAGTTTTGACCTGATAGGCTTTCTGTATGTTGTAGTTTCCCCGTGACCAATATCCCCATTGGAGGATATCCTCTCCTGCGAGTTTGGGGATTTTCCTTTTGGCTAGTTCCTCCTGCCAGGGTCCCGGATCCACATGCGCGTCCAGATTTATGTGTCCCCTGTTAAGGTACCAGCATCGCCAGGTGTCTTTTGGTGAATTGTACTGCTAGTAGTCAGCTACTCTTGTCAGGCCTCCAAGTGTAGCTTGGGTGCTAATATCCCTAGCCCAATATTTGTTGTCCAAAATTGGCCATTGCTGCCAAGAATCTTTCCAGAAAAGAGCAGTTTCACCATTTCTAATTTCCCATAAAGCATGTCGAGTAACAAGCTATCTTCTCTACTTTTCCGCTATCCAGATTAAGGAGCCTGGGTTGTCCCATTCCATCGAACTAGGTTTTTTTCCGCCACATTTGGTACATATTTCTTCCTCCAGAGTCTTTCCTAAAGATCCTTGGGGTTTTTTAGCCACCGCCACCATATTTTGGCGCTTAGAACTTTGTTCATAATAAAGGGATCCCATAATCCCATGCCTCCTTGTGCTTTGGGTTGACAAAGTTTTTCCCAACTGATCAGTGTTATTTTCTTCCCTGTTTTGAGGCCTTGCCAGATGAAGTTTATTTGTAAGATTTTAATGGTTGAAAGGAAAAAATTTGGAGTAGCCAATGCCGAGAAGGTGTATACAGGAGGGGCCTGAAGAACAGCTCGGAGAAGAACAAGACGACTAGGAAGGTTTAAAACTTTGAAGGTCCAGGAAGAAATCCTCTTGGTGAAGGAGGACAACAGATGTTCCCAAGAGGATTTCCTGAGGGCATTATCAATCAGGTGAATGCCAAGGTATTTTGATGGAAGGGAGCTTCTGTTGAATCCTAAGATATCAGAGACATGGCGCTGAACCGGAGGGGGCGTATTGAAGAAAAAGATTTGGGATTTATCTTTGTTGCAATCCAGACCCGAGGCATTAGAGAAGGTTTGGAGGATCAAGAGGAGAGAGTTTTCTTCGTGGACAGTTGGGGTTCCCATCAAAGGTGTGTCTTCCACAAATTGACTATGTGAGATAGGGGGGGAGATTCCATGCAAAGGGAGGCATGTCAGTAGGTTGTTTGCAATAGCTGCGTGAATGGATCGACTAAGTCCTTTGGCCATAATGATGAAGAGGAAAGTGGAGAGAGGATCTCCCTGTCTAATTCCTCTTGAGGGGGAGAAGGGTCGAGAGGGTACACCATTGATAAGAATGGAGAAAAATACCGAGGAGGTTAGATTCAGAATCCAAGTCACCCAAAGCTGATCAAAGCCAAAAGCTAGGATCATTTCCCGCATGTAGTCCCAACTTATCTTGTCAAAGGCTTTAGAGAGGTCTAGTTTAAAGAGAATACCTGGTGTTTTAGTCTTCTGCAAAGAGTGGATCACTTCATGGGCTAGGATGACGCTGTCAAAGAATTGTCCACCTTCAACATAGCCCGATTGCTCCAGAGATATGATTGTCGGTAAGATGGGCTTGAGTCTTCGGCAATCACTTTTGTTAGGAGTTTGTAGATGACGTTGTAGAGAGCTATGGGTCTGAACTGCTTAGGATGGTGATCCTACCCCTCTTTGGGGATAAGGGTGAGGAAAGTCCCATTGAGACCATGAAGGACTTGTCCTATGGCTCTAGAGTCTTCAAGAATTTCCCAAACCTCTACGTTGATTATCAACCAACAATGGTGGAAAAAATCGTTGGTGAAGCCATCGGGTCAAGGTGCCTTGCATTTGTGGGTGTCCTGAAGTGCTTGATCCACTTCCTTGATTGTAATGGGCCGGAGTAGGGCTGAGTTTTTCTCTAGGGTGACAAGGGTGGGCACATGCCGTGTAACCTTAGTTATGGCCTCATATCTATCCAGGAATGGTTCTGTGAGGAGATCTTTGTAATAGTCGATCAAAGTCGTCTCCATGTCTTCGTGGGAATGAATGGGCTCTCCGTTGTTGGAGGTTAGGTGCGTGATTCTATTAGAATGCCTTCTGTGGACGACAATTCTGTGAAAGAATTTGTTGTTTTGTTCCCCTTCCTTGAGCCATTGGATGCGTGATTTATGTTTCCATAAAATCTCTTCTTGTCTTTTCCTGGCCTCTAGATGTTGATTTGCTTTTGCTTCCTGAGATTTTAGCTCGTTCGTTATCCCCTGCATCCAAATCCAATTTTGAATCTTGCTCTTCTATTCTGACAACTACTTTTGGGAGTCGAAGATATTGCCAAAAGTTTTTTTATTCCAGAGTTTGAGAATTTGTTTGAGGTTCTTTAACTTTTGCTTAAATCTATACATTTTGGAGACATGTGAGACCTCTGCCTCCCTCCACCAGTCCTGGATTTTTGCTTGGAAATCGGGATGGTCGAGATCAAAATGTTCAAACCTGAAGGTTTTCTTTCCATGTGTGGCTGGCACATCCAACCATAGCTAGATAGGCCAGTGATCCGAGCCGGGGAAGTTCATGATACTAGCTTCCAGAGTTGTTCCTTCCAACATAAGGGAGTCATATATGAGAAATCGATCTAGTTTGCAAGCGATATGGTGTGATCTAGTTCTTGTATTTGTCCAAGTGTGGTTTCCATTGATGGCTTCCAGGTCGATAAGGTGGAGGTTGTCTATGAGGCTGTTGAAGTCACTGGAGTCCTGATCCAGGCGTCTTGATCCTCCTTTTTTTCCTCCAGACTATGGATGATATTAAAATCTCCACCAACAATCCATCTGTTATGCTGAATTAGACTGGATAGGTATTCCAAGTTCTTGAGAAAGGCCTGCTTATCCCTTCGGTTGGCTGGGCCATAGACATTGGTCAGGTGTCTCGGCTTGTTAAAACCAATAAGCCTATAATCTGCAGTAATGGAACACTTGGTGGTGAGAAAATTTTCCAACAGCATAGAGTTGGTGTTCCAGAGGATAGCCAATCCTCCAGCTCTGCCTATGGATGCAGTTGAAGCCACTTGCCCTTGCTTCCATTAGTAGGGAAGTAGCCTGTCATTGTCTTCGAAAGTGCATTTTGTTTCCTGCAATAGTACTATGTCAGGTTTTTCTGCAAAGATCAGATCTCATAGCATTTTTTGCTTGCTACGTCTGTTGAGGCCTCCGATATTCCATGAGATAATATTCATGATGATGGGGGGGTGGGGAGAGGAGGGAAGTTGTCCAAGATCAGGTGGATTTGCCCTAAGTTTACCATGAAGTGGCCTATTTCTTGTATGAGCTTATTGGTAGATTTCCTTCCTCTTTTCTTTTCATCTTTCTGAGTTTTACTTTGATTTTTTGACTGACTGCCATGTATTCCTAGACCTTTGCTAGATCAAGCTGAGGAGTTTAGAAAGACCTTGTGCACCTTCTGTAATTGATCCCTGGGTAAGGTGTACAATTTTTTATGCCTGTAGGCGTGCTCGAGGTGCTCTAGATCCACCCCAGCTAGTTCTTTCTCTTCCAGCTCCATTTCTGCATCCCCGTCCTATGTCTCTAGAAAGTCTTGTTGTTCCTAAGCCGTGTCTAGGGAGGGGTGATCTGACTCCTTACCCTGTGAGGGCCGTTCATCCCCTTGTCTAATAGATTGAGGGTGATTATCCAAATGTGGTTCATTGGGGTTTATTAGGGTTGTGGGATTCTCTAGTTGATGTTGTAGAATTGCGAATTTATTACTAGTGGAAGGATCCTTACTTACTTGGGCTTCTTGCTTTCATCCTCCTTGTCTTCTTTTCCCTACTGGTTGAGCAAAGTCGTCCTTATCTTGGCTGCTTTCTGGGTTCCCTTCTTTGTGAGCAGTATTGAGAAGGCACTCTCTGAAAGGATGATCGTGTTCGTGGCATTTCCTGCACCGGAATGGAATGATATTCAAGTATTATGGATCCCAGGAGCGGCTTGGCTATGTTCAGGTACACACAGATGCCCGCATAAGAGGTGTAGCGCCTCTGCTTGGTGGCTTAGGAAGACTTCACATATATGCCTATGGTATTACCTATGCTGGCTAAGACCTCCTCCAATAAGAATTCCTAGGGGAGAGAGTATAGTATAATCCATACAGGTGCATGGTGAAAGTCCTCCTTTTCATCGCTGAACTTCTCGGTCTAGAATCTTAAGAAGAGTCCTGCCGAGTTATAGAAGTACGCCCCCCATCAAAAATGCGATTGCGATCCTCGAGGTTGTGGAATATGATTGCGAAGAACCCCTTGGAACCCAGTTGTAGCTCATAGTGTCCTTTTGGCTTCCACCCGCATTGTATCCATTTGATTAGATCGTGCTCAGAAGGCCAGAGCCCTAGGAATATTCTGACCAGGGCATAGTCTATCATATATTTCTTTTTCTCTTCTATGCGTGCTGAGCTGATAATGTATTTTGGGGCCGGTGGCGCTTGAGGGATATATTTTCATGGCATATAGGGAGTTGATGCAGTAGTTGGGATAGTCACATTCTCTGGATCAATGTCCATCTCCCGATCCTTGAAGGTTCCTTCCGCCAGGATTTTCGAGCGCAAGTCTAGTGGGGGCTCAAAGGTCGGTCGTTTCAAACCTTCTGCAGAGTTTCCATTCACGGTGGCCTGGTTGTAGGAGGCGCCACTCGGCCCTCCTTCCCTACAATACATGAGCCCCAGTGGGGCAGGCATTGGGGCAATGTGGTGCAGTGCGGCTGAAGAACCCTAAATCCTAAACCAGTTCGGTTTCATCTCTTCCTTGGCACTTCAACTTTTGTGAATTTTGATGTAATATTGTAATAGGATATTGTTAATATGGTGATTTTTTTTTTTTTTAGATGATAGAAATCTAACTAATTAAATATATAGGCAATTCACCATGACAATGATATTTACACTAGTATAGAATCTAGAAAATATCTAAAATTTAAAAAGAAAAATAACTACTTTCAACTATCACACTATTGGATTGATACATCCAATAAATTTAATAATACTTGGTGAATATTACTAATAATACTAATGTGTATTTATAATAAAAATATTAATCATATATATCATATATATATATATAATTTTATTTTTTTAAATACTATTAAAAGAAAACATAAGCAATAAAATTATCCTAAATAAAAGAATGGTTCAAATCTATGCTGCAATACCCATTGCCGCCAAAAAACCCAAGAAACTTACCCAATTAGTTGGGGACTCAGGGACTTTCTCTTCGTCCCCAAGATGTTCTGGACAGATTTTGAGGATCTTGTTCTAGGTTGATTTTAGGGATTTTTTTGGGCAGATTTACAGGATACTGTGGGCATATATCTTCATTCTTGAAAATCATGGAAATTGATGATTGGACAATAGGATCATTTTTTCCATCCATTATTTTTTTATTGCACTGAATCTAAATGTGTCGTAAAAGTTGTACCTCAAAACATGGGTTTTGATTTGGGTTTTTGGTGATTTAAATATTGTATTTTCAGAAACAAGGTTACAACAAGCAAAGTTTCCATTTCAAAAAAACAAGAAATGCAACGTTTCAAAGGGTTGATCCATATGGTTACCTCACTTGTTCTTCTCATTTTCTTGGTCCTCTTAGTTTTTACATATTGTACATGGGTTTCCAGGAGTCATTCAATTATGGTGCTTCCACCATTCCAACTTCAATCATTGTGAAAATAATCAGATAGTCGTGACTTCGATTGGGTACTAAATGTTTGAATAAATTCCTATTCAATCACCTTCTTAATCTGAAATATGAATCTAATCTCTTTACAAAACCAAAGTGTTTTATAGTGGTTTTCAACACAACCATAAAAATCTGCAAAGCCTATTGAGAAGGGAATGTCTTTCATGTTTTAACATAATTTTCATTAACAAAAAATACTAGTAAGAAAAACTGTCATAGAGACATTTCTCACTTAAGCTTCTTAAAGTTAAATTGCATTTTTCTCTTTAGCAGCCAATAATGAAATGTTACTCAACCGTTTTTTAAATTGCTCGAGTTTTTTCAGTATTGGCAAGTGTAAGGGATGTGCATAATAGTGTATAGTATACCTTGTTATGCTTACAAGCTTGAAGCAACTACAAATGTTTATGTTGAATTTTAATATTTTTA
>JZKD02S0327182.1:258681-272042 GCA_000966675.3 Picea glauca
GATGGGAACCTGGGCTTGAGCATTGATTATGTGTCTTGGAGGTCCTAACCTTGTAGGGTAGGATGGGCGGGTGGTCAGTTTACCTTTGTCGCTAAATGTTTGCGTTGTGCACCTTTTGCCTATGGTCGTATATTGTTGCAGTTACTCGTCATGTGCCTTTAGTCTTCTTGTGATGACCTTCTTGGTTGCGTCTTGTGGGTTGTCAAGGGGCGACGTAGAGTCAAGTGTGTTGTTACTTCTACACGCGCGCACACACCTTAAACAAAAAAAAAAAAACACAGAAAAAAAAATTTGCACCTGCTACAAAGTTGTTTTCGTAATGATGAGGTTCGTTACAAAAATCATGGAAATTGATGATTGGACAATAGGATCATTTTTTCCATCCATTATTTTTTTATTTCACTGAATCTAAATGTGTCATAAAAGTTGTAGCTGAAAACATGGGTTTTGATTTGGGTTTCTGGTGATTTAAATATTGTATTTTTGGAAACAAGGTTACAACAAGCAAAGTTTCCATTTCAAAAAAACAAAAAATGCAACATTTCAAAGGGTTGATCCATATGGTTACTTCTCTTGTTCTTCTAAATTTTTTTGGTCCTCTTAGTTTTTACATATTGTACATGGGTTTCCAGGAGTCATTCAATTATGGTTCTTCCACCATTCCAACTTCAAGTATTGTGAAAATAATCAGATATTCGTGACTTCGATTGGGTACTAAATGTTTGAATAAATTCCTATTCAATCACTTTCTTAATCTGAAATATGAATCTAATCTCTTTACAGAACCAAAGTGTTTTATATTGGTTTTCAACACAACCATAAAAATCTGCAAAGCCTATTGAGAAGGGAATGTCTTTCATGTTTTAACATAATTTTCATTAACAAGAAATACTAGTAAGAAAAACTGCCATAGAGACATTTCTCACTTGATCTTCTTAAAGTTAAATTGCATTTTTCTCTTTAGCAACCAATAATAAAATGTTACTCGACCGTTTTTTAAATTGCTCGATTTTTTTCAGTATTGCCAAGTGTAAGGGATGTGCATAATAGTGTATAGTATAGCTTGTTATGCTTACAATCTTGAAGCAACTACAAATGTTTATGGTGAATTTTAATATGTGTGTGTGTGTGTGTGTGTGTGTGTGTGTGTGTGTGTGTGTGTGTGATCCCCAACCTGCCATTCCTGCAAAATTTGAGGATGAGCTTTAGGCATCCCAGGGGATGTGTCCCCATCCCACCTTTCCCGTCCCCAAAACCAATACACCATGAATTCAAGTTCATTAAAAAATAATGAAAATTAAAATAAAATTTAATTAACAACTTACAAAAATAATGCTTTTTATGCTTTTTTTTTATTTTCTTTACCAATTTATTTGAGGTATTCTGATTTGTTATTTTTTTTTAAGAAACTTGATGATATTAGATAGATCTATGTATAATTAAGAAATGAAAAGAAGGATATCACATAGAGATAAGATGATTTAACTATGCAATTTTACCTTTGAAATGCATCTTATTTGAGCTCTAATAATAAAATACAATTTTTTTCGTGGAAAAAATAACTTTTTTATAATGTTCTTCTTTTCAAAAAGTAAGTAAAAAATAATTAAAATATATCTTATTTATTTATTATTTAATCATTACCTTTTTTTTAATAAATTTATCTATGTTGTATGATTTATTTAAACAAGATATTTTGGTATTTTAAAAAAGTACAAATAAATGAGGGAAATGAAAGATTATTCCATGATTATCATATAGTTATAGGTGAATATTTGTTTTTTTTTTTTGCAATTGAGAAATGAACTCTGTAGTGCAATAAATAAAATAAGCACATGTATGTAATAAAAAAATAAAAATACATATATCTAATAAAATAAATAATATTTTTAATATTAAATATTAATTTAATCTATTTTGAATTTTCATCCCATAATCCCTATTTAATGGATAATGCTTCCACTACCATTTGTTGCCTGTGTTACACATGTATTTTAATAGAAAAAAGAGTTGTTTAAACATTTTAAGTTTTTCCCTAAATCCATGATATAATTTGGGTCAAATGACTCAAAATAAAAAAACTCCAACCATTGTTGTGGCTCAGGCAGTGTATCATTCCCCCAAGATTAGTCGTTTCTGAGGCAGAGTAACAAACAAATAAATAAATAAATAAAAATAACACCTTTTAGTATTAAATAAATAAAAATAACACCTTTTAGTATTAAATAAACAAAAATAATTTTTTTAAATATAAAATATTAAATTAACTTATTTTTAATTGTATTCTAATACACATCTATTTAAGTTGAAAAACAAACAATTCAAAGTCATAAATAAAATAATAACTTTTAACTAAATATATTTATTTTAAATCTTATCCTAACCACATTTTAATGGCATCCAATGTCCTTCAACAAAGTAATAAATGTTGCATAAGTTGAGATATACACCATCATATCTAAATTCTTTTAAATCCAATATATACTAGCCTAAGAAACATTTATTACTAAAACCCTAAATTATTTTTATACCACTAATAAGCATTTATTAATAAAAACATAAATTGTTTTTATAATTACAACGTATCTATGAAGCATTTGCTACTAGAACACTAAATTATATTTGTAACTATGCCCATGGTTTTTCATTACAAATACTCTTTTAATGGACACAATTTCATATGTTCTGAAGATTCTTGGTTGTCATAATAAATGAAGGATTTTGATTTCAATCATTAACTTCCTTGCATGGAAAAAAATGCCCCTTCCTCATTAAAAATGGTAACTAATGGTAACTAGAATGATTAGAATAATAATAAGACATCCAATTATTAATACAATTTTTTATTACATATGTTTATGGTTTTTTATGTTGGTTTTTACCACATATTGTTGGGATGCATGGGCCATGTTATGGGCATATTGCCTCCTTCTCGAAAACTCCATAGTTCCACTTTATAAGTTTCACCATGAATTTCAAGAGGAAAAATTGAGTTTGAGCTCACCAAATCGAAGTAAGGATCCATAGCACTAGCGAAAAGGGACAAATAAGCCAGATGAAATATTTACTATTGACTTCAATAGGAAAGTGTTTAGTTGTGTTTCCTACATAGAGGCCTATGAAAGGAGATCAGTGGTGTCAATGTTCCATTATTTATTCTATACACAAGCACATAAAGAGGAAATATTGGATCAACGACACGATCCAAAAGCCATAAAAGTGTTTGACCCCGCATTAAAAGAATCTGGAATTTATTTGGTGAAATATTTGCAACAATCATATAGGATATGTTCCTGGTGTCAACGTCACACACCCAAGAACTTAGGTATCATTTTAAGGGACGAGGTATATTTTTTTTTTCTCTTTTTCTTGACTATCTCAAATCCTCTTCCCAAGACCTCCATCATCTTCTTCTCATCAAGAGATTTCCAACGACTATAAGTTTTTCCATATCCGATATCTACACTAAAAGTTATGGCCCTTCAAATTTCTATAAGCCTTTACCAACTAGGGTCTCTCATCATCATGTGGCATCCATGTGGCACCCTATCATCTGGCCTGCCACCTCAACATAGCATACAAAGGATTTCCCAAATCAAGGTTGACGGTTGTCTAGCTCTTATAGGCCTATTAATTTAATTAAACATTGCCAATTTGTTCTTTCATTAATCATATTATAATATAATTGTATTGAGTTATATTATAAAATAACTAAAGACTTCAAGGGAGTACTTAGGAGTATTAATTTCAACAAGCACCTAAGTCTCCAGTCATTGGTGAAATTTACTCCTCATGATCTTATAAATATACCCAAAAACTCTCGAATGCCAAATCTATTGAGAGGGTCCCACTTAGTTAATTAATTATATTTAAATTATTCTTACAACTTGCAGTAGTGAGAATGTAAATATGGGCCTTGGGCCATTTCAACTTATCCAATATACCACTCCAAACCTCGAGAGTTCTAAAACCTCGGACTCCCAAAGGGTACACACTTACACGTGGTGGCGCGTTAAATGCGAAGGTAGGTCCAAGCCTTCGACCGGTTAAACCCAACATTACAACATCCCAATTTTTCCAAAGTCTCAAAATTCCAGTGCCCCGGATATTCCACCAGCTATTAGCCCAAGCAAGCATGTTCCAGGTGGTTGACATGCAGAAAAGGAAAAAGATGACAAATGGCCCTATCAATGGGAGATACATTTCACGTTCCAATTGGAATATAAGCTCTATAAAAAGAATGAATCAAGCTGACACGTGGCATGTCGAACATGGGTCCACATCACCCTAGGTGATGCCAGCATGCCACATCACTCCAGACTGACATCCTCTAGGAGAATCCAACCTCTCCTACCTTCAAATTTGCCTAGAGCTCTGAAGTCCGAACACCCGCTAGAAACCTCCCAATACAATTTTATCCCGTGGTTGAGATAAGTCCACGTAGATCCATAGATATACGACCTCTGTTTCATTTCTACTCTTGGAGTGGTCAATGTTGAACTGATCACAATCTAGATCCAGTGGTAAATATAGATATTGAAGCATCCTCAGATTGACGATCCTCATCGCTTCACGACTTTGACATTCGGGGATTTGGTTGTTTAATTTCCTTTTTACTCCAAGAGTGGTCAGCATTGGAATGACCACAATATAGATTCAATGGTCAAAAGATATCTCGAAGCATCCTTGGATCGACTATCCTCGTCGCTTCATGACTTCGACATTCATGGGTTTGGTTGTTTCATTTCCTTTTTACTCCCGTAGTTGATCAACACCGAATCACCACAATGTCAATACAATGGTCAGGGGAGATCTTGAATATCCTCAGATCTACGGTTTGTGTTACCTCACGACTGAGAAGTTCATCAAGGTTTAATTATGGGACAGATCCCATGGTCATAGTTAAGGAAACTTCCAGATGTCGGTCAATCTTTCTGGTAACCATACCTGCAGGTTTCCTTTGGTTTATTTTGCATGTGGTAAAGTTATAACATCCTGAAGCTCCAGTCCCCCTAATTCCCAAAGCCAATATAGCTTATCTCCTTTCATACCTGGCGAAGGGTTCCAAGCTCCTAGTCATATGGATTCCCTAACAAGTTTCAAGGCTACATTCTCAACTCTTAACCTTGATTTGGTTAGGGTTGTGGGCATGAGCCCCCAATCACTCGGACAAATGGTTTGAACGAGGCACCCTCCATACCTAGAGCTCGAATTTAATAACATGCGAGGGTAAATTCAAGGGTTCAAGAGGACTGAAGTAGTCCAAGGAAGTATGCCTCCACTCTTACAATACAATATCAATCCTTGGGGAAATTACCTTAAGGATATTCCCACCAGCACATAAACTATAATATTATTCCTAATTTCATTTGAATTCCCATGTCTAATATTTTTGTTGCAGCTAAGAAGAGGAAAACATAAACCATTCAAATGTAGGGGTGCACAGAAGAACAATACCAGTTACTAATATTAATCATTCAATGCAAATTTTAGTCATAGACTCAGACATCAAACCGCTCATTTCAATTCTAGTACACAAGGTATATGAAATGCTTATGTATTACAGTCGATCACTAACAAACTGAATCTAGGTGTTCACCTTTCCACCCAACCATAGGCTCAGAGGAATTCATTCTTAGCTCTTTATCCACCCCCATGCCAATCGATGATATCACTAGGGAACTTTTACAATTTCTCAGAGATCCTTTCTTTGTCATAGCCTCTGCAAGTTTTATGACATGCTCCCTTAGTATCCATCTTGCGACCTTATACTGATGTCATGTTTTCTGCAAACTTTGAGTGATCCTTTCACTTGTTCTCTCCTTTTAACCAGAACAACTTAATCTTGCATTTCTTCTTCAGAACCCAAGAGCCTCATGGATTCTCCTATTTTCTCTCTAAATATACAGGTCGCACACCCCCCTGTGGGCATGGTCTCCTTATTATCTTCTTTCGTGTGTATTCTTCCACACCTTTTTCCACCTCAAGAAGGTTCTAGGTATGTCCTCTTCCTTATGTCAGAAGGAACTCGTGTCAATATGGGCTTGTAGGAACCTACACTCTCTGGTACTTCAGGATGATAATTTTCTCATTAAATATTTTTCCTTGGGATCGGGATGGGGCTTATTATTTCAACAAAGATAATTTGGGGTCATTTTGACATAGTGATATCATTGTCAATACTTCTAGGCTTCACCCCCATAGTCAGTGATTGGAAATCTAAACAATAATACAGTTACTTTTTTCACATGCAATAACATAGTGATCATAATTAATGATTAATTACAAGTTGGGGGAAATAGGTGTATTACAGTTGAATTTGGGGATGTATTCTAGTATCGAAGGATGTTGAGTATCATAGGTTGTACATACCTATTTAGGAAGGTATATATTACCTAATCCTGGAGAATCAAGACACATTGTGCCATTCAAAACCAACATTGTTGTTTCTAGTGGTTATGAAGAAAATATTGACAACATATATGTGATAATATATGTAGGCCAAGGTGTGAAGCATCATCATGGAAATGAGAAACAAGTTTATTATCAACAACTCACTCCAGAGAATGCACTAGCCCTATGGAATAGCTGGATGAAGAAACAACGTGCTATATTAATTCGATCATTTGAGGAATTTCCTTGTGGATATAGGTATGATTGAATCTACAATGTAGAGAATTCTTGGTTCAGAAGTTCCCAAGGATGTTCCGGTCTAGATCAGACTCCCTAACCTCCCAATTCACTGCTGGAACACCATCTCTCTTCACACAATAGGGAATGGTCTAGGACACTACATTGATCGAGCAGAGCTAAGAGACCAGTACTCCTGTGCACAGATCTACGTGGAGGTTGACCTGGAGGTAGGTCTGAACAAACCAATAAAACTAAAATTCGATGACTGGCACCACTACCAAAAGCTGGATTATGAACAACTTATGTTCAAGTGCAGAGGCTGCCATGAATATGGCCACTTCCAAAGGAACTGCCCAAAGAGTCCCCCCACAGAGAAAGTAGGGGAAGAAGGTTGGCAATAGGCCTGAAAGGGGAAATCCAAAGTGAAGGGTCAAATAAATGAACACACAAACCCACCAAACACCAAATATTTAGGGACCAAGGAAATGAAGAACAACTTCAGTATCCTGGCTAAAGAAGTGGAGGAAGAGGAGCCAACTCCAAGTAAATAAGCGCAAGAGGGAGCAAAGGGAGACTAGAACTCCGATGACAAGGGAAATCAGCTAGCAGAAGAAGAAGGGGGGCAAACAAACTCCCCCCAAAGGCTGGAAGGCAGTCATAACATAGAGGAAGGGGAGATCTCCATAGGCAGCGACTTAGACGAGGAAAACGAAGTTTGGGTCACTCCAAAGAAAACAGGAAGAGGCAGGAAAACAAAAAAAGATAAGAGGGACAAGGAAACCTACAAAGATGTCCTCAATGGGTCACAACCCACCATCAAGAAGCTGATTAGCATTCATCACACAAGGAAGAAAGCCAAAGCCTCCCAAGGAGGCAACCCCTCCCCTCAAGGTTTATTATGATCATAACCTCCTGGAACTGTAGAGGAATGGGCAGCAAAAGGAAGGAAGAAGCGCTCAAGGATATTATCCAAGCTTTGAAAGCAAGCATCCTACTGCTCCAGGAGACCAAAATGAGCTAGCAAGACGCTCTTAAAACCTTGTCAAAGGTATGGAAAGGAAGCCTCAGAGTTGCTGGGAACGCCAAAGGTGCCTGAGGAGGACTCTGCACACTGTGGAATGCATCCAAAATAGATCTTCTCAGCTCTAACACATGCATGCACTGGATACACACCAAATTCCTTCATAAAGACTTGGGTTACCAGGTAAGTGTTTTTAACATCTATGTCCCACAGCATTTGCGGGAAAAAAAACATTGTTGGGAGTCCTTACAGGACTACCTTCAACAAAATAGTCTCAATAATATCATCCTTGGTGGGGATCTAAATGTAACTTTAGCTCAGGAAGAAAAGAGAGGGGGTTCAATAGTGAGAGACCCGGCTAGAGAATGGGTAGAGGACTTAGCCTCATCTTGGGATCTCCTCGACATAAAACCAGTCGAGGGACTTTACACATGGACCAATAAGAGGATCAGTCATGGGCACATAGCAGCCAGAATTGATAGATTCCTAGTACAAAGCTCCCTCATGTTGCTAGGACTCAAAGCAAAAGTAGAAATTATGCCCCATAGTGTCTATGATCACAAGCCGATTCAACTAGAGATTAAAAATTATCAAGTCAGAGGGCCCATCCCTTTCAGATTCAGTCCAAACTGGACACAAGACAAAGACTTCCTGGACCTAGTTACTAAAACTTGGGCCAGCGCTGCTCAAGGCTCAGCCTTTTATGTATGGGCGGGAAAAATCAGAAGATTAAAAAAAATCTCAAGCTTTGGGCAAGGAACCAACCAAGCCCAATAGCAGTGTGGCTAGCAGCCCAAGCCCAGCTCGAGGCCCACCAGCTAGAGATGGAACAACAGGAGGTCACTTCTAAAACCATGCAACAGGAGGAAAACCTTCAAAGGCAATGGCACAAAGCTTGCAGAGCGGAGGAAGACTATTGGAGGCAAAAATCAAGAAGCTTATGGCTGAAAGAGGGAGACAAGAACACAGTCTACTTTCACAAACAAGAGGAAGCAAGGAAACAATACAAGGCAGTGACAGAAGTTCAAGTCTAGAATAAAACAATTGCAGATCCAGAGGGTGTAAAACAAGCATCCTACGAAGCTTTCGAGACGCTCTACACAGAACCAAAAGGAACAAAAATGGACCAGCAGAGGTACCCTCTCACTAACAGCAACAGCAAGTTGACTAGGGAGGTAACGCAACAAGAGATAAAGGAGTCCCTTGATCAGATGAACCTAGAAAAGGCCCCAGGACCGGATGGATTCACTGCTAGATTCTATCAGCAGTGCTGGAATATAATCAAAAAGGATTTAACCAAAATGATCAAGAAATCGCAGCAAAGCAACAAGCTAGGAGGAAGTACCAATTCATCCTTCCTAGCACTCATCCCGAAAGAAAAAGGAGAGATTTCCTTCAACAAATTCGGACCAATCTCCCTATGCAACACAAGCTATAAAATCCTCGCCAAAGTTATAGCCAATCGACTCAGGGCACTTCTCCCTCTCATTGTTCCTAAAAACCAAGGTGGTTTTGTCAAAGGAAGGCATATTGTCGATAACATCATCCTGGTTAGAGAGGCTATCCACTCCAGTGCCCGAAGGAAAGAAAAAGGTATGGTTATTAAACTGGACCTTGCTAACGCTTTTGATAGAGTCAGACATGAATTTCTATTTGAAGTCATGAGAAATTTTGGGTTTGACTCGAAATTTGTAAAGTGTATAAAAGCATGCATCGGTTCACCATGGATAGCCCTGTTGGTGAATGGAAAGGTAACAAACTTCTTCAAAGCCTCCAGGGGCTTAAGACAAGGTTGCCCCCTCTCGCCCCTACTCTATGAAATTCAAGCATCTGTCCTAAGCTACCAACTGGGAAACTCCCAAGTTCAGAAAAATATCCAAGGTTTAAGAATAGTGCAAGGGGTGAAAGATATAAACCATGCACAATTCGCGGATGATACGTTGTTGTTGGGAGGATCAAGTCCGATAATAGAAAAAAAGTTTAAAGAAGAACTGAACCTCTATGCAACAGCCTCCGTAAGTGAAATCAGTCAGGCCAAGAGTAGCATCTATGGATGGAATATCACTCCAAATGAAATGCTAGGAATAACAAGAGTTCTAGGGATGGAGGGGCACACAAACTGGGAGGCCTTTAAATACCTAGGAATTCCTATCTTTAAATCTGCCCCTAGGACTTCTCACTGGAACCATATTGTAGAAAAACTCAAGAATAAATTCTCCACATGGGGGGCGAATTGGTTAAATTTAGCAGGGAAGGCAGTTCTGATAAAGGTTGTGGTATTTAGTATCCCTATCTTCCAAAGCTCACTATTGTTATCCCCGGCCACAGTCATCCAAAAAATCGAAGCTTTTCAAAGACGCTTCCTGTGGGAAGGAGGCAGGCAGGAAAGAAGGAAGTTGCACTTGATTAGCTGGGAAAAAACTTCAAAACCCTTCCGGGAAGGGGGACTCAACTTTAAAAAAACAAGAATTCAAAATCTGGCCTTGGGCGCAAAGCTGCTCTGGAAGATGGTCACTGGAAAACGTTCTTGGAGTAAAATCGTGCTTTGGAGGAAATACTTTCGAGGGCCTTGGGATAGAAGCTTAGATTCCCCCTGCAAAGAAACGAAAATCTCCCCTATCTCTGCACTTTACAAAAAGGCGCTTCCACTCTTCATCCCTCACTTAACCTGGGTGCCAAAAAATGGTAAGAAAATCAGAATCTGGACAGACTCAATAATGGGAGACCCACCTCTAGAGCATCGATAGGACTTACTTTGTCTCAAAAAATGGATGGATAGTCAAAATATTGTAACGCTTTCCGACATCTCAATCTAGGGGGAAGACAGACTTCAATCCTGGCAAAGGTGGGAAGTGCCAAACAGACCAGCTGCTATTGACCGACACTGGTGTGCCCTCAAGAGATGTCTTCAAGGGAAGGGCCCCCTAAAAAAGAAAGGAAAAGATGAAAGAGGATGGGGAAGGAATGCAAGGGCTTACACCATGGCAGAAGGCTATCAACTTTTCAACAACGTCCCCACTGCTATGCCTAATCCGACACTCTAGAAAGCAATCTGGCAGCCCAACTCTCTACCAAAAATCAACTTCTTCATTTGGACCTTGGCGCATAAGAGTATCCAAACAGGGGAGAACCTCAAAAGACGTGGCTGGGAAGGACCCTTCAGGTGTCCCCTATGCCTTCATGCGGAAGAGACCACAAACCATCTTCTTTTAAACTGTAGTTACTCAAAAGAAGTCTGGATGAAGGCAATAGGCCCCCAATTTGCACTCAATTTTCCCCATGATTTAATAAGCCTCCTTCTCCACTGGGACTCCTTTTACCCTTTCGTTGTCAAGGGGAGAAACCAAGCTTTCTTGATGTGGGGAATGCTTCCAAAGTTTATCCTGTGGAACCTTTGGCTAGAAAGGAACCACAGAAGTTTTTAGAGAAACCCAAAGGAGTGAAGCCATAGTAGTCACTAAAATTCAAGGCCTCTTGGGTGAATCTGCTCCTTACCTTTTCTCTACAATCAAGAGTCATAAGCTGGACGATGCAGAGGAATGTTGGCTAAGCCAGTTCAAGATACAAGGTCTCGATGCCTGAAAAGCAAGTGATCCAATCAAAGAAGGCTGGGAGATTAGGAAGAGTGAGAGGGATTTTGCCAGTTGGAAAAGAGAAATAAAAACACCTATTCTCTTTTTTGATGGGGCCTCGAAGGGAAACCCATGCCAGGATAGGGGAGGGGGCATAATTGAAAATATCATAGAGGCTACAACAATGCGCTTTGCTATAGGCCTAGGAATAGAGTCCAACATCAGAGCTGAGGCCCTGGCTCTCTGGCAAGGCCTACATCAGGCAATCAAACTTAGAATCTAGGATTTGACAATAATCGGTGACTCTAGAATAATTATACAGGCCACGATCAACCACTCCAAGACCCAAAACATTATTCTAAATAACCTCCTTGACAAAATTCGCCTCCTTCAAAGGAATTTTAACTCCTATAAACTTTATCATGTATTAAGGGATCTCAATGGGGAGGCTGACAAGGAAGCCAATAGAGGTGCGTTGCTGGAGACGGGGGTACTAATAGTCAATGAAATGACAGAAAGCATGGAGCTCCCTTAAACCCAAGCCTGTGCTCTCTCATATGCTCAAATGCAAGCTTTGAAAGCAGACTGGGAATCAGGCGATTCTGTAAGATCAGTACGTGATAGAGGTTTCGATTGGTTGAAGGAGCTGCCTCAGTACCATGAGGAAGAGTGCTTCAGATATGGGGGAGACAAGAGATCCGCACGGCCCTTCCCCACAAATTCTGTAAATCTAAGTGAAATGATGAGAGCGCGTGAATAAGAAATAAAGGGCGACCTCTCCCCCTCAACACACAGTGCTAGAACATATGTTGAAACAGTGCTGGAACATATGCTGAAACAGTGCTGGAACATATGATGAAACAATGTTGTAACATATGTTAAAACACAGTGCTGGAACAAATGATGAAATAGTGCTGGAACAGATGCTAAAACAATGTTGTAATATATGCTAAAACACAGTGTTGTAACATATGCTGAAACACAGTGCTGGAACATATGTTGAAACACAGTGCTGGAACATATGTTGAAGCAGTGCTGGAACATATGCTGAAACAGTGCTGTAACATATGTTGAAACATAGTGTTGGAACACATGCTGAAACAATGTTGGAACATATGCTGAAACACCGTTGTAACAAATGATGAAACAATGCTGAGACATATGCTGAAACAGTGCTGAGACATATGTTGAAACAGTGACTGGAGTTTCAGCATTTAAATTTAATCCAGTTCTTTTAGAAGGCGTATAGGAACTAGTTCAGTTCACAAGTCTATAGCTATAGAAGTAGATTGGTTCAGAAAGACAGGCCCGAAGAAATTTGAGGCCATTTTGTAATCGGATATGTGGCTAGTCCACCCCATTAATATAATCTATAACCATTTCTGTCAAAAAAAAAATAATCATGAAGATGGGTAACACTTTTGCTTGTTTTATGACAAAAAAAACTGTATTTTCACAGGTTATTCAACTTCTAGCATACAAAAGTATTTTTTTTATTTAGAATTTCACTTTACAGTAAAAACAAAACTTGTGAATAATTTTGTTATATTTCTAATGATTATTTTTCAAATTTTTTTTATCAAGATTTGATATGTCAATTCGATAATTGTTTAACAGTATGTTCCTTAAACATGAAAGGAATGATAATGATTTATTGTTTTCCACAACAATGTATCTATTATTAAACTTATGTTTTTAAGAAATGAAATATACTGCAACAATCTACAGAGACTCTATTTTATNATGACTATAATTTTGAATCTAACGGATGAATATTATAATTTCTAGAATTTTTTTAAGTTGACCAAGATGAAAACGTTGCAGATTTTAAGCACGTGTTTTTCTACACCTTGTATCTATCTTAATTTTTACTTAAAAGTAAAATCTAAAAATACCCTTTTGAAGAGAAAAGTTTAACAATTATGAATATAAATTTTCCATAATTTTTTGTTGTGTATTTTTAGAGATGGATTTTTCATTTCACTGAATCATAATCTCACCTATAAATATTATGCAGTGATTTTTTATAAAATTAAATAAAATTAGATAAAAACAATGAAAATGAAAACAAATTATACCCAATGAAAGAAGATTCAATTTTAAAAATGTTGGTATCAATTCTCAAACTAAATTCT
>JZKD02S0327182.1:272052-289100 GCA_000966675.3 Picea glauca
ATGACTATAATTTTGAATCTAACGGATGAATATTATAATTTCTAGAATTTTTTTAAGTTGACCAAGATGAAAACGTTGCAGATTTTAAGCACGTGTTTTTCTACACCTTGTATCTATCTTAATTTTTACTTAAAAGTAAAATCTAAAAATACCCTTTTGAAGAGAAAAGTTTAACAATTATGAATATAAATTTTCCATAATTTTTTGTTGTGTATTTTTAGAGATGGATTTTTCATTTCACTGAATCATAATCTCACCTATAAATATTATGCAGTGATTTTTTATAAAATTAAATAAAATTAGATAAAAACAATGAAAATGAAAACAAATTATACCCAATGAAAGAAGATTCAATTTTAAAAATGTTGGTATCAATTCTCAAACTAAATTCTGAGTATTTGTAGGAGTCCGCTACCTCCAAAGATGAAGTAAGATGGATAGAATTTGTAGTTTCTTGCAAAACAGTCTCATTTTCAAGTTTTCAGCCGAAATATTTTTTCGGTCGAAACCTAGTTTTTAATTAACTCCGTTAAAAATAAACGTTTCGGCCGAAAAGTATTTCGGCCGAAATATGCTTACCACAAGAAAATAATTCATTCAAAAAACATTGTACATGAATTTCAAGGGCACCATTAAATTTAACGTGAAAATTTTCGGCCGAAAAATATTTCTGCCGAAAGAAACATTTGTTCGGGCAAAAAATTGCCACTAGAAATTTTGGAGACCTGATGGTCACGAAAGTGTTACCAAGATTCATGATTTTACCCTAGGATATGTAACATCCCCAGCCACCCAAGCTGAGCCATCCCACAAAAATCTCAACTTCTCGTGTACTAATACCAAACTCTAATGTACCCTATTACCAACACTTAAGAAAATTCCTTGATACCTATTTGTAACATCCCCAAATTATTGTTGATCAATTCCACTCTAAAATTGTAGTTCTCAGATTGTTCACTATAACATTGTCTGTGCAGAAATAGTTGAAGTAAGGCACACGAATCCAATTTGGATCACACCAAATTAACTTTCCTCACTTGACACAACTTATAGCAGTGGAAGTAACACATTGCATATGTGCACAAAATCATATTGAGAACACAACATTACTGTGCATGTATTCCAACTCACTACTATGCATAGAACCATTCTGGCGTTCTACACAAATTATGTGCTTTTTATGCATGCAGACTACTTCCCTACACACAGAAGTGAATGTATAGGTCAATATTACAAGAAATATTACAAGTTACAAGGTTGTAGAATTTTTTTACATATGTCTATAGCTTTTCTTCTACAATTGGACACCTTAAATTTTTTGCTGTGAAAAAAGACCAAAACTTATATCTTGTAGGACAAAGAGGGGAAAATTTTCATTGGTGTAAATTTTCCTTGGAGAAAAATCCACACCATGCTACACTAAAATGCACACCTAGGTTTCAAAACTCATTCAATTCAAGTTTTTCAATTTGTAAATAATTGGTTAAGTCAATTTATATAATCCTATATACGTATTTTTTCAATTGCAATCATAGAAGACTCTGGTGTGTAAAAATAGACAAGAAATACCTAATAAAACCCTAGAAATGCACAACTTGTTTGTAAAAGGTAAGTCAAGGTTGTATTATACCTTATATTTGAGTTATTAAAATTGTTGGGGGTGTGGTCTATTATATTAGACATTTTCATGTTACTAATTTTGCAATTGCAAGTTTAGAATGATTGTAAAACGAAAGAGAGAAAGTTTGCTTCCTTTTTTGGAAGATCCAAACTATGCTGAGTTACAAAATTAAAATGCACTCCCAAGCTTCCCTGTAGCTCAACAAATTGTTTATAAGTTGTAATATGGATGTATATATATGATAAATTTACCTATGCCATTTAAAGTGAAACTGAAGAACGTAAGAGTTGTTGTCATGCACCTAGATTTGGGATTTCATGTAGATTTGAAGGAAAAAAAACCTTAGTATAAAATGTACACGTTGTCTCAATTTTGACCCAAATTGATAGGTTCAACTTGAATAAGGTGTAGTTACTAATTTTAAACTTGTCTATAACCTTAGATTAACATTTTTGACAAAAAAAAAACAAAAACCATTTGATGTGTGTAAAGGCTAAAAATTATCTTCTAAGAACTAATGGACAAATCATTAAATTTGACTAGATGAAACCTCATTCCCAAAGTCTTTTAATCCTCCATAACTTAATATTTAAGTTGTAAATTGATGATTAAAATATTTTTAACATGTTTTTACAATTGGGAGTGAATTTACACACCAAAAATGATTACTTATATGCATAAAGATTCATGAACTTTTGATTAATCAAAGGGTGGTTCGATAGGAGAGAAATAAAGGTCAATGAATTCCAACCAACCAATGGTACATATAAAATGACATTAAAATAACAACACATAATTAACTCATATATAAAAGAAAATTTAAAGGGAATAAGTCATAGAAAATATAAATTTTGTTAACGTCCAACTTGTTTGATCCTAGTTGGAGAGTGTGTAATTTATATTTTTACATATGCATATACCTTTGTTTATGCATTTAGATATGTAAAACCCTTTTCTTTGCAGAAAGAACAAAATTTGTCTTATAGACTAAAGAGGTCAATATTACATGAAATATTACAAGTTATTGGGTTGTAGAAAATTGAACATCTATATATACCTTTGTTTTTGCAATTGGAAAATTAAATCCCTTTGTCATGCAAAAGTACCAAAAATTTTCTTATAGGACAAAGAAGGAAAATTTTTCATTGGCGTAAACTTTGCCTTAGTGAAAAATTGTAATGTCCCTGATGTTGAACCTAATTTGTATTTGTACATATAGGTTGGTGAGTTGTTGGTACCAATTATAAATGTGTACACATATTCTTGCGAGTCGTTAACACCATGTTTCGGTTTTGCGCACACCTGAGTAGTGCGCAAGGATTTTTATCAAAGAAAGGGTGCACACATTTCACAGTGTTGCACACACCTAGGAAAGTGTGTGTGGTGGAAGATCTGTTGGACACACTAACCACAAAGACATGGTGGGGGTGACTCAATGTGTGACTCTTTTTTACAATTATTTCTTCCTTTATTTAGAAATCACTTAAACATTTGTTCATTCATTATTATCTACTTGCATATATCAACAACATTCATCAATAATAAATAACTATGAAACATCACCATAATGAACACAAAGAACAGAGGATATATGTGTAATATTTTTGTATTATGTTGTTACATGTAGAATACAATGTTCGTGGTTTATTAGCACCAAATTAAAAGAGCACCAACTCCAAGAGAGTACCAACTCTCAAATACAATACCTAGCTTGTAGATCTTAGCACCGACTGAGTGGTGAAGATTCCAACCCTTAAGTACAAGACCCATATTGTAGACATAAAACAATCTGTCAAATATTGTCTACAAATATGCAACATATATATACCGCAACATGCATATGTACATGATTTTCTTTCTTGAACCCTGCATATGTATGTGAATTTTCCTCTTCCAAGCTACGTACACCCTTAGAAAACTAGTGTTTCTAGTTTTCTAGAACTCCAAAATTTCTGGCCCTTCATACCTTTGATTCCTATGTCACATCAACATGTAACCTTTCATTTATCAGTATCAACATTTTCTAATATTTCATCATCAATGTTGATAGATTCTCCTACATATTTCACTTTAAAGTTTATATTAAAAAACATAACCCAAACGCAAATACACTAAACTATATATACTTGAGTGTTCATCTTGTATTATCTAAATTTATGTAGATACCTATAGTTGATTTATTTTCTGCTTCATTTTTGGTTTCAACGTCTTCTGCTTCAGTTTCAGTTTCAACGTATTCTTCGACATTATGAGAAAAATATATTTATGTTTTTTGAAAACATCAAATTGTAATTACAATCAATTATATTATTTACAATATTTTAAATTTGAATTTTGTACTATCTGAATATAGTCTCAATGTGTGTCATGTGCTCGATCATCATATGTGCATGCATACCTGGTTGACCTTCTTCTTGTTCAAAATTTCTATTGACATTATCAACGTTTCTTTTTCTAATAATGCTCTTTGCTTTGTTCGTTTTGACAAGTATCATCTCGAGTGCGATCAATATTTCTATTGCGCAAACTTTTATTTCCTGTGACTTTTATAGTTATCTATAAAAGATATGTTCAACAAAGAATTCACCTTGAAAAAATGTTCAACATTTATCTTTCAACATATAAATTGTTATTCCAATAAAAACTTGAACAAACATCAATTACCTTGTTCAACAAAAACAGAAAAGATGATTCAAAACTTTGTTTAGGTGCTCTAGAAAACCATCATGTATCAATATCAATCCTTTGATTAAGCCTATGGAACAGAGGGAAGAAATAAAGAAACAAAAGAATACAACTGGAATCAGTAATAGAAATTCTTTGAAATCCCTATCCCTCAGCTCATATCTCCGTCTATTCGATGAATTGTGTTAAATTTGTTCGACCGAAAGCATATCTACACAATTTGGCGCAAAAAGAAACAATATGATGTGTCTTTTCATTTTTTCTGACCGACGGAATTCACTCAACACGCTTTCGGCTGAAAGAAGTTTTTCTTGGTTGAAAACCTTGGAAATCATTCAGTTTTGACGATTTTCATTAGATTTTAGTCTTTCGGCCGAAATAATATTGTTTCAGCCAAAAACATGAAATTGGGACTGAAAACAAAAAATAGAGAATTGCCCCAAGCTTACCTAAACTTCGGAGGTTGCAGACTACTGCAAATACTCAGATTTTGGTTTCGAAAATGAAACCAACATTTCCAAAATTGAATCTACTTTCAATTCCTATAATTTGTTTTCATTTTCATTATTTTTATCTAATTTTATTTAATTTAAAAAAAACCTCACTGCATAATATTTTCAACAGACATTATGATTTGTTAAAATGAAATATCGGTATCTCTAAAAATATACAGTGAAAAATTTAGAAAAAATTATATTCATAATCCTTAAATTGTTATTTTCAAAAGGGTATATTTAGATTTTACTTTTAAGTAAAAAATAAGATAAATACAAGGTGTAGAAAAACATGTGTTTAAAATCTGTAGCGTTTTCAGCTTGGTCAACTTCAAAAAATTGTAGAAATTATAATATTCATTAGTTAGATTCAAAATTATAGTCATAATAAAATAGAGTCTTTGTGTATTTTTGTCGTATATTTCGTTACTTAAAAACATAAGTTTAATAATAGATACATTGTTGTGGGAAAACATAACTCATTATCATTCCTTTCATGTTTAAGGAACATATTGTTAAGCAATTTTCAAATTGACATATCAAATATTGATAAAAAAAAATTTGAAAAATAGTCATTGGAAAGCTAACAAAATTCTTCACAAGTTTTGTTATTACTGTAAAGTGAAATTATAAATAAAAAAAATACTTTTGTATGACGGAAGTTGAAAAACTTGTGAAAATACAGTTTTTTTTCTCATAAAACAAGAAAAAGTATTACCCATCTTCATGATTTCAACCAATAACTTTTTTTAATATTAAAA
Source organism: Picea glauca (assembly GCA_000966675.3). Lineage (NCBI taxonomy): Eukaryota > Viridiplantae > Streptophyta > Pinopsida > Pinales > Pinaceae > Picea > Picea glauca. The sequence continues at coordinate 277,614 of JZKD02S0327182.1, forward strand.
ATTAAATTAATTATTTTGAATCTTATTCCCCCTACATGTGAGACACTTTACACATCTATTTAAATTGAAAATTGAATCATTCAAAACCATAAATAAAATAATTTAACCTGGCACCAAACATTTCTCAAATATTGAAGGAGACGAGAAGGATAATAATATATAGGAATTTAGGACACTCGTGATCCTTTTTTGGAACTATCGTAGCTTTCCATGGTGCAATGGTCCTATGATAAGTTGGAGTGATATTGATATTATGTGTCTAGTTGAAACTTGGGAGCATGAGGAGTCTAAGGTCCCCAACATAGAAGGATTTGTCTCGTGGTGGACATGGAACAAAAAATCCCATCATAGAGGGATAGGAGGGATAGCTTGTTATATTAGAATGAGCATTTATCCTCACATTCAACTTCATAATATTGACCCTCTCAATCAATACATTTGGATATAAATTTCAAACACCAATGATAAGAAAATGTATATGGAAATTTGTTATTTTGCACCTATTAATTCTACCTTTTATAAGAAAAATAATCTAGATAACAACTGTCCCTTCAATAATTTAGAACAAGATATTTATAGTTTGAAAAATGAACGTAACATCCTCCTGCTAGGGGACTTTAATTTTAGGACTGCAACTAAACAAGCTACTCTTTTAATTATTGATTCCAGCCATAATACTTTACGGCTAGATGAGGACCTTGCTTTATCTAATAGCTACAAAAGAATCTCTAAAGACCTAATTGAGAATTTCTTTGGTACTGAGTTGGTCAAGCTCTGCAGCTCTGAAGACCTAATAATTTTCAATGGAGTAATGAAGTGGCCAAAGTCTAACCATATGACTTGTATTCATGGGCAAGGTAGTAGTGTCATAGATTATGTGATATATGATATCCATTTTTCCAACCAAATAGCAAATTTTGACCTTTTATATGACCATGATCCCGACTACGGTCATAAACCTTTAAACTATCTCCAAACTTCTCCATGCATAGGAGAGCCATTGAAGAGAAAGTAAAGTTGACCTTTTCTTAAAGGATTTAAATTGTAAATTAATTCTTCTAACTTATAAGGAAAACATTGAAGAACTCTATCATAATTTTACAACTACCCTCTCCACTTCTATTAACAAGTTCTCTTTCGAGGTGTCCTATAAAAAGAATAATAGAATGACCAACCCTCTGTATCATAAAGAATGTAAAATTGCTAGAAAAGTCATTATGGATGCTTCTAATGAGTCCTTAAAACTCAATAAGTTCAATATGTACAAATCCCTAATTAAAAGTGAAAAAATGTACTATATTAATAAAAGGCAAGGGAAATTTTCACAACTATATAATCTAGATCCTAAGAAGTTTGGAGCCAAATTATAAACCACAATAATAATAAAAAAAATGTGATTCCCTTAAAGAACTGGAATTCGTACCTTAAAAATATATATGAGTTCCCTAATGTAATGGACACCATTCATATTTTCCCTACAAAGGAAGAATTTTTTTGTTTAGATGACATAGAGTTTGGTGTTAAGCGGCCTACAAATAGGAAAGCTAATGGCATTGAAAACTACCAAGATGAAATTTTTTAAATCGGAGGACCTATGCTTATCCACCACATACACAAGGTCTTCAATTTAGTAGTCAAGCAGGGCTTCCTTAAACCCTAGATGCAAAGCCTCATTGTTCCTATTTTTAAAAATGGGGATATAAACTTTCTCTCTAGTTATAGGACCATTATGATTAACCCGATTTTAGCCAATATTTATGGAATTATTTTGGAAAAGAATATTAGCCTTTGGCTAGAAATTCATGGTAAAAGACTTAAAGCCTAGGCCGGGTTAAGGAGATACAATTCAGTTGTGGAACATCTTGTTACCTTTAGGATCATTGTAGAGGAGTTTCGTAATACTAAAACCTCTTTTGTTGTTTTCTTGACATTAGAAAAGATTTTGACATGGTTACTAGGAAAAATCTTTGGAATAGGTTGGAAGAGATAAAAGGGCCTCTCAATTTGAGGGTTTCTTTAATAAGGATGTATGAGAACGTTATTTTTAAGTTTGAAAACACCGAGGGCTGATCAAAAAAGATTAACTACAATATTGGAGTCAAACAAGGTTGTCTCTTGTCCCCTACACTTTTTGGGATATACATTGACAAGTTAGAAGATTGCTTGGAAAAACAAGGTTGTGTTGGCCCTACTCTCACTGGTATAGTCATCAATCTTATTCTTTATGATGATGATATCGTTCTCATGGAAAGGAGTCCCCATGATCTTGAAAACCAACGAAGAATCCTCAAGGATTTTTTCTCCAATTTGGGATGATTTTAAATACTGATAAGACTAAGGTCATGATTATTAAATACAATAAGACCACTTATGATACATTCATATATGACACCAACAACTTGGAATTGATATTCACCACAAGATCAATTTGAATTGTAGCATTGAGAAAATGATTATTGGGGGATGAAAAGTTTATTATGGGCTTGAAAAAAATTGTAAATCGATGGATATTTGGAGTTCGGATAGGAATAAACCCATCTTTGAGACTCTTGTTACACCTATTTTTCTTTATGGATGTGAAGTCTAGGGTTTGTAGTATCTCTAGTGAATACTGGAGAAAGACAGAGCAAATACAAAATAATTTTATAACCTATAATCTGAAAATTAAAGGAGATACGCCCTATCCCAACATCCTCTTAGAAACAAGCCTCTCCCCCATTGAGAACATGTCTATGACTAGATACCTAATGTATAAGAAAAATTTAATCATGGAAGAGAAGTTGCTTTAAAAAATTGCTTCAAAATCGAGTCATAACCACCACCAACTCAAGCGAGGATGGAATAAAGACGCATGGTCTTGGATAAACTATTCAGGAATCATGGAAGACACCATTTTATAGCCTAAAGATACTATTAAAAAAATCGTCAAATTAAAATTTAAGGAGAAAACATGGTGTGACAAAGAGTTAGAGGAAAAAAGAAAATTAAGGAATTATAAGGATGTAATCAACCCTAACCTAGAATATCAAAATTATAAATATGTTTTGCCAAGTGTAAAGAAAAAAATAAGCATTCCTAAAATAATAACAAATTCTCACGAGCTCCATAGTGAAATTGGGCGTTGGTCAATTCTGAAAATGCCCTAGGATGGAAGAGTGTGTCACCTTTGTGACACTAAGAAGGTTGAATATGAAAATCACTTTCTCTTAGATTGTCCACCCTATACCCATATTAGATCTCATTTTCAAAATATTTTTCACACTACCAACCTTCATAACCTCTTAAGTCAGCAAAAGTATGGTGATCTTTGAAAGATTCTTTTAATGTTTTTTGAGCACAGAAACAAAATTCTAATGAATCCAAAGTACTCACTTACCCTCTTAAGGTCCAATAGACCAATTCGATCTTAGTGGACGTTAATCATCATCATCAATATAATCATCATCATCGTATAGTTTGAGTGGGCCTAATGGTTAAGAATTTGTGTTTCCTCCTTAGTGATCACAAGTTCACAAGTTCAAATCCAGAGGGGGGTAGGATATGTATACCTCCGTAGACTTTACCAATCATTTGGTGTGGTAGCTTGACCTTGACCTTAAAAATAAATTATTATTATTATTAAGAACAAATTAATTTACCTGTTTAAAAAAATATTATTTATGTATTTATTTGAGTTGAAAAACTATATATACCATGTAATAAACAAAATAACATTTTTGATACTAAATATTAGCTTAATCTATTTTGAATCTTAGTCCCCACACCTCTCATTTAAAGGATAATGCTTTCATTATTTGATGCATGTGTTATATGTCTATTTCTAAAGAAAAAGACTTTCTCTAAATATTCTAGGTTTTGTCATTTTCATTAAATTTTCATAATATAAATATAGATGAAATCACTCAAAACCATTCAATTAAATAAATAAACAGTTTTTAATATTAAATAAATAAAAATAATATTTTTATGTTAGAATTTAAATTAACCTATTTTAAATCTTATTGTCATGCAGTTATGAAATACGTTACACATCTATTTAAGTTGAAAAATAAATCATTCAAAACAATAAATAAAATAATATTTTCAGATAAATATATTTATTTTCAAGTAATAATATAAATATTTTCAAGTAGGTTGTTAAGTGTAGTTTAAAAGTTCTATCTTTTGGAAGATTTTCGGTGACTTTTTTCATTTGATTTTGTCCTAATGGTTGAATCTGCAGATTTGAGTGGCTAAGTTTCTATATTCCAAACGCTTCAGTTTTTTCAGCATTCTTAATAGATTTATACATTTAGAAATGCAATTTAACCAACGGAAAATAAAAATTATGTTCAAATTTACATAACCTGATTCTTAATTAAAAAAGATAAAAAATATCAAAAGCATATTTTAATTTCAAACTACTCCTCTCAACAAAATAATAAATGTTCCACAAGTTTTAAATAACTTTTAGTACACACCATCACATCTAACTTCTTTTAAATCCAAAGTATTTAACTCCGCTAGCACAGCCACAAATTCGTGGCTGGTAAACACTGAAAGGATGGCTTGCAAAACCTGAACTGCCGATAACGGCCAAAGGTGGAAGGAAGGAGTCATAAGGAGTTGGCTGGAAGGAGGCACTATGTCCTGGTGAAGGCCAAAGGTTTAGGTTGACCTAGAAAATGAAACCCTAATCACTTATACGTGGCAATCAACTAACCACCATAGTAAATCTTAAATATGATTAAGTAAAAGTAAAAAGATAAACATGTCAATTGATGTCTTTATAATAGTGAGGAAGTTAGTGGTTGAAATCACAACCATTGATTTATTGGGACTACTAAGAATATTCCATCAATATTTAATCTTGTCCATACAAAACTGATTAAGCACTAAAAACCTATTAAATGTGCCCATGATCAATAGGTGTACGTCTTTCGGCGTAAATATATCCTAGCCTATCAAGCATTTATTACTAAAACCCTAAATTGTTTTTGAAGAAGTAAAATGTTATGAATTACAATGCCCAAATGCCCAGTGATTTCATTTCCACTATAAATACTGCACAGATACTGCACGGTATACAGTGGCAGCAGTTCAAATCAGATCAAATAACTACAACCTTTGTTTGGATTTGGTCTTCTCAGGCCATGGATCAACGAACAGGGTGGACTTTAAGGGTTGATCTTTAGGTAGTGAATGTCAACGCCAGTTGATGTGAATTAACTCCTAGACTCCCTGTTGTCAAAGGTGGAGCAGATGTCGGGAGGATTGCAAGAAAGAGGAAGGTTGAATATTTGGACTATCAGAGACAATGGGTAAAACATATGCTGGCAAGAAAGAGGAAATTTGAATATTTGGACTATCAGAAACAACAGGTGAAACAAATGCTAAACACAAATTTACGAGACATCCCTGATCATGTCGGTGCCAATGAACTGGACAGTGAACTTCAAGAGGCAAACTCGAGTTTGATGCCACCAAATCGAATAGAGGATCCGCAGAGAAAGCAAAAATAGAGAAATGAACCAGAGGAAACAGTTACTGTTGAATTCAATATTCAATACAAAGAGGCCAGTGAAAGGAGGTTAGTGGTTTCAAAGTTCCATGATTTAGTCTTGGCACATAAAGAGGAAAGATTAGATAAACATGACGATCCAAAAACCATAAAAGTGTTCGACCACGCATCAAATAAACTAAAATTTCTTTGGAAAAATATTTGCAACAATCATATAGGATCTGTTCCCAGTGTCGAAGTTGGAGATGTATTCCAGTGTCGAATGTTGTTGAGCATTATAGGTTTGCACAGACCTCTTCAGGCAGGTATATATTACCTAAAGCCTAAAGAAACAAGCCACATGGTGCCATTGGCTACCAGCATTGTTGTTTCTGGTGGTTAGGAGGAGAATATTGACAACGGAGATGTGATAATATACGCAGGCCAAGGTGGGAAGGAGCATCACGGAAGAAAGAAACAAGTTTATGATCAGGAACTCACTCCAGGGAATGAATCCCTATGGAACAGCTTGAGGAAGAAACAACCCATTAGATTAATCCGATCATGTGAAGAATTGCCTTGTGGGTATAGGTATGATGGACTCTAAAATGTAGAGAATTCTTGGTCAGAAAAAGGACGAGCAGGATATCGGGTGTATAAATTAAAACTAAGGCGGAAACTGATAAATAGTGAAGCAAGAAATGCAGAGAGAGAATAGAACAGAAAACAGTATATTAGAATATATGAAGAAGAGTACAAAATGAGTACATAAAGAAGTTCTGAAGTAGTAAGTCTGAAGAAGTACTATGCAATGCGAAATAGCTGAGCTAAATAAGCTCAATAAAAACAAGAATAGAAGGTACAGCTGGCTAAGACAGATGGCAGTGTACAGTGAGCCTGTTGAAGTTATATTATATTTAACACTACCTCTTAAACTCAACAGTTACAAACATAAGCATTGATTATGCCTAAGTGTTGTCTCTGAAAGTCATAAACATATTTTCCTAGTGGCTTTGTAAAGATATCAACAAGATGATCTCGAGAACCATAGAATTGTAGTGCAATATCACCATTATTGACTAGCTCACGTGTGAAATGAAAACGAGTGTCAATGTGTTTGTTTTTCTTGTGAAACACGTGATTTTTGGATAAAGCAGTTGTTGAAGTATTATCACAAAAAATAGGAGTTGGATCCTTTTCTGTATGTGACATATCTTTCAATATTCTTCTCAGCCACACAGGTTGACAAGAAGTTGAGGTAGCAGCGACATACTTTGCCTCTGCAAAAGATATTGAAACAATTGGCTGCTTCTTTGATGCCCATAAGATTAGGTTCGTGCCTAGTTGAAAAACATGTCAAGATATGTTTTTCCTGTCATCTAGGCTGCCTGCAAAATCACTGTCTTTGTAACCAAAAAGTTGATTACTATTAGATTTAGTGTACCATAAGCCAAAATTGAGAGTTCCTGCAACATATCTCAAAATTCGTTTCACCATTTTCCAATGAGAATCTTTTGGGGATTCCATGAATCTGGAAACAAGACTGGTTGCATACATAATGTCAGGCCTAGTTGTTATAAGATACAACAAATTGCCTACTAAAATTTTGTACAGGGTAGAGTCCACTGTAGGGCCTTCATCTTTCTTGCTCAATTTTATGCCTAGGGGTATAGGGGTTTCTGCTATATTGCATTCTTCCATGAGAAATCTTTTGATGATGTCTGTTGCATACTTTTTCTGACAGACAAAGATGCCTTTGGTTGATTGATCAACCTCAATCCCTAAATAATATTTCAAGATGCCAAGATTTGTCATCTCAAACACAGATTGCATGGCATGTTTAAAATTTGTTAACTCAAGATTTCTCGTATAGATCATGTCATCAACATATAAACATACAATCAAAATTTGACCATGCTAATCTATTTTGGTGTAAAGAGTTGGCTCATTTTGGCTTCTGCTGAAACCACTTTTGATCAGATAAGTGTCAATTATGTTGTACCAAGCTCTTGGAGCTTGCTTTAAGACATACAAGGCTTTCTTCAACCAATATACTTTTGTTGGGTGCTTTTGGACTTCAAATCCAGGTCGTTGATCGACATAAACTTCTTCTTCTAAGAGACCATTCAGAAATGCTAACTTGACATCCATATGGTATACTTGCCATTTGTGTTGGGATGCTATGGCCAATAGAGTCCTTACAGTGTCTAATCTTGCTACTGGAGCAAAAGTTTCACCATAATCAGTACTAGGTTGTTGTGAGAATCCTTTGGCAACAAGTCTTGCCTTGTGTTTTTCAATCTGCCCTTTTTCATTGAGTTTAGTTTTGTAAACCCACTTGACACCAATACTCTTCTTGTGACTTGGCAAATCAACAAGATCCCATGTCTTGTTCTTCCAATGGAGTCAATTTCTTGTTCGTGGATTGAACCCAATGTGGCTCCTTAGTTGCTTCCTTAAAGGATGTAGGTTGACATGACATTAAAGCAAAAAGGTTTTGTTGTTCAAAGTCATCCAACTACTGATGGATTTCTCTCAAACTTCAAGTTCTCTGATTTTGTGGTTCAGAGAATGATTCTCTGCTGGAAGTTGAGGTATCCTGAGAATTTTTAGGTTGTCTTTGTACTTGCAATCCTGGAAGAATAGTTTGAGGTACTTGTTGTCCTAAATTTTCTGCATTTTCAGAACTTGGCAGCAATGGATTTTGACTGTCCATTTGCTGATTGTCTGAATCATTCCAGAATTGATTTTCTATAAAGTTTACATCTCTGTTGAGAATTAGTTTCTTGGTGATTGGATTGTAAAGCCTGTAAGATTTACAATACGCAAAGGTTGACAAATCTATGACAAGTACATTTAGAAGAATACGCAAAGAACATGAAAGAAGTCATATTGATGCCATACAAATGATACACACACTTGGAAATACATTGCTTAATCTTCAACAAATGTCTGCTCAGCAAGGAGTTCACATTGCACTTTCCCTACCCCTCACTTGTAATTCAATAAAATGTGTCTTCATAAACACATCTCCACTTGAAAAATGCACATTTGTGCTTAAACCATTGATTTTTCTACAACAAAAGCCTGACAATTCAGAAGACATGCTATGTCTCTCTATTGTTGATTATTACCTCCATCGTCCATATCCTATTAGGCATATCTTCTTAGCAGAATTTTTATCGCATTACAAAAAAAATGGTGCACCCATATCAAACAAAAAAAAAAACTCTCTATTATGGTTTGTCAAATACAATAAACATTGTGACTATGAAAATTATTGTAGAGAAAAACTATTGTTGTACATTGTGTTTGATGAAAATGAAGAGACATTAAAACATAACTTCTCTACATGGCAGGCTGCGTATGTTGCGTCTGAGACTATAGTGCACATCAGTGAAGATAGATTTACCTACAATGTTAATCCAACATGGGGTGATCTAGAATTTGGAGTTAATGAACTAGAAAACCCTGACGATCATGATGATACATTCACAAACTAAAAAACAACCAGAACTCCTTTTGATTCCTATGACTTACAAGCGGATCTGCCTCATCCTCCAATAGGTGGAAGTGAAAAATGTATCAATCTTGGTTTTCAAGTCACATAACATTCTTTCCTAATTGAAAATAATGAATACCACAAAATAAGATGTCTGTTGAATCGAGAACAACAAACAATTCTAAAGTACATTTCACTTAAAAAATGCTTGAACATGGACAGTCCTCTACACTTGTTCCTTATAGGTGGAGCAGGAACAAGAAAGACATTCACAACGAAAACATTGTTCCAAATGCTTATATGAATCTATGATTAAAAAAATTCCTCTGATCCTATGAAAACAACGGGCCTATTATTTGCATGCACAAGAAAATCTGCATATAATGCAGGTGGAACAACAGTCCACTCTGCATTTTTAATGCCTTTTAACAAGTCACGGTTTATTCCACTTAGCAAGGAAATGTTGGATACATTATCTAAGATTTATGAGGAACTCCAAATTGTCTTTATAGATGAAGGATATTTGATTGGGAGAAGGTTCTTGTATTCCATTGACAACCGACTAAGAAGCATAAAACATGTGCACACAAAATACTTTGGAAACAATGACATGATATTCTGTGGGGATATTTACCAGGCACAACCCATCCAAGATTCTTTGATCTTTAAACAACCTACCCTTAACATGGAAATATTCACCCATGACTTCTAGAGAGACAATATTAAATGCTTAGAGTTGCATACTACAATGTTCCAGAAAGATGAAACATTCATTGAAATTCTGAATAGAATGCGGAAAAACAACCAAACATATGATGACTTAACATATGTCAATTCTAGGTGCTTATGGCCTACACCAATAGAACCAATGTTCCCTTACCTCTTTTACATAAATAAGGATGTTGCAATGCATAACAACAACATGCTATCGGTCATGCCTGGCGATGATATCATCATCAATTCAATTGACCTGGAAGAAGACAGCCATGGACATGTTCCACGTCATGAACATTCAATCACTTTACCTTCGCAGCTTGTCCTAAAATTAGAAATGTTAGTTGAAATATAAGCCTCTAACTATGATTCACAACATGGCTTGCTCAATGGTGCAGATGGAATACTGAAAGGCTATACGAAGACATAAAAACTCGATGTCCTTTGGATTAAGTTCCATGAACCACATATAGGCAAGCGACAAGAAAGCAATTTGTCTTATCTATATACTTCAAACACTGGAAGCGATTGGACACCTATTTTGTGAATATCAAAGACAATATTGACATTAGAAAATACAGGTTGACTGAAGATTCAAAAATAGTTTCTGATTAAATTTGCATGTGCATGTATAGTCCACAGATCAAAAGGTATAAACAACATTGTCCTGTGTCATAAGCATAGACTCCTTGTACTTACTAATCCCTCTCACAAAAGATAACTTCAAAGTGAAATAGAAAGTTGATATTGAAATGGAACGACTCAGAACCATCACAAAATGGAAACTACACTATGATTACCAATCCATACAAACAAATTCATCTGTATCAATTCTCTCGCTTAACACATGAAGCTTAAATGCACACATGGATGATATACTAAATGACTATGATATAATGCAATCTGATATTCTGTGCTTGTAGGAAACACACATGGCATTATGCATGTAGAACAAACAATTCCCAAATCACAATTGCATATCAAGTTACATTACACATGGGGTTATGATACTAGTGAAAAAACATGTGCCAATTTTTGACCATATACATATCGAAGAAAAGAATGCTGAAGTGGTGCTTGCAAATTTGTTTTTCCATGAAAAAAAAGTTGCAATACTAAATCTGTATGTTGCTCCCCATGCAACATTCTCCAACATAGTTGATGTTATTTCCAATGCATTGGGCCATTTCCATTTGAACGGACCCATTGTACTTGCAAGAGACTTTAATATTGACATGCTACAAAATAATGGCAGAACAAAAGAATTGGAAAACTACATGTCCAAATACAATCTCTGCTTTCTGTTGAACAACACAAGCCATATGAAAAATGCACTTATTGACCATGTTTGGTCGAATGTGCCCATTCCTCAATATAGTATGTTTATCTTCGACACATATTGGTCTGATTACGATACCATTAGTATTGCACTTGAATTATGAGATATACATCAAACATATTGAAAAATCATATTTCTATGTTTCAAAGCATATCTGTATAGCTTCTTGCAAAAAAAAAAAAACCTCAATTATCCAGCTTCTTAGTTTTCCCTGATTTCTACACATACTATTCTAGTGAGCATACAGTCGGTGTTGTACTTGAATTATAAAATATACATTATGAAAAGAAAAAAAGGTATATCCCCTAAGAAACTATTTGTTACTCTATTCATCTTATTCTATTTTTTTTAGTATATGTACATAGTACTTTCCTTTTTCTTTACATCTAAACTTATGCCCATATCCCTTTTGTTTTGTACTTTTGTTCATAGAAACAAACAGGAAAACTAGAC
>JZKD02S0327205.1:0-19405 GCA_000966675.3 Picea glauca
GTTATCCGACGACTATGACGGCAGCTCAGTCAGCTCAGCCACGATGCATCTAGAGCTTTAATGACTTTTTCTGGTGGGATGGATAAAAACAGCATTCAAACTGTCCTTTTTTTCAAATTTGAAGAATTTGGCTGACTCAGCGGTAAAGTTAGATGGGAATTTTGCTGATTCACAAGATACACGTAGTTTGACAAAGAGTGACATGACTTGAGAGTAGCCCAAAACAATAAGCTTCTTGACTAAGTAAGATGGTTTAGTCTCACCCAACGTACTTATGCTGGTCCCCGACTGCCACTCTACAGACTTATTCTAACGATTTTCCTTTACAAAAGGAATATAGGCCACTTCTTCTTGAACATTTTGAAAAACACGAATAGCTTACATGACATTCTAAATATCTGAACACCGTGAATTTCAAATTAAAAAGTGGTGTTATTGGTATTAGCCATTTTTTTTAGGGAGGTGAAAAATACCACCTTATGTAACAATGATCTTACAAACTCGTAATTTTTTCTAGAAAAACCATTAAAATCAACCCTCGAAATGAAAAGTGGTGTAGAGAATAACTCTATTTTTTTAGGACAAAATTACCACTTATTTGAAACAAGAGCTTTAACAACATGTAATGTTGCAACCAAAACCTTTAAATTAACTCCTTAATAAAAAAGTGGTACTCACAATAGCACCCCCTTTATTGGGGTCAAAATTGCAACTTCTTTGAAAACCACAACCTTAACAACCGGTACCTCTATAGCCAAAATTATAAAATCAACCCCCGAAATGAAAAGAAGTGTTCCAAGTAGCAACCCAAATTTTTTGCAAATTTAAGATTGTAGCATTTTTAAAACATGAAATAAAATAACAATATTGTTACACAAAAAATAAATTAAAAGAAAAAATATAGAAGAAAATGAAATAAATAAATAAAAACACATTTTTTTAAATTTAAAATATATATTTCTTAAATACAAATTTTAAAACAAAAAATAAATTTTTTTTTTTTAAATAATCAAGTATCATTTCATTTTAAACACATTTAAAAAATTAGAAACAAAACATGTTTAAAAACATATTATAAAAAACTAAGTGTGTGTGAGATGATGATGATGATGATGATGATGATGATGGTTAACATCCACTAAGATCAAGATTGGTCTATAGGAACTTAAGAAAAGTAAGAGATCACTTTGAATTTTTTAGAATGTTATTTCAATGCTCGAAAAGCATTGGGAGAAGTGTTCCAAGATCATTGTATTTTTTGTGACTTAGAAGGTTAGGAAAGTTAGTATTGTGAAAAATATTTTGAAATTGAGATCTAATTTGGATATACACATGGCACTCTAGGAGAAAGTACTTCTCATGTTCAACCCTTTGAGTGTCACAAAGGTGAAAAATTATTTCATGACATGTTTTGGGATTTGTCCAACGCCCATTTTCACTATGCAACTCATGAGAATTGGTTCTTATTTTAGCAATATTGATTCTCTTCCTTACGCTAGTCAAAACAAAAAGATACTTTTGATCTTCAATATTAAGGTTAACCACCTCCTTATAATATATTAATTTTCTTTTATCCTCTAATTCTTTACCACACCAAAGAATCCCCTTAAATTTATCTGTAATGATATTTTTAATGTCAGCGTTATTCTATAGAATAACCTCTTCCTTTATTCCCCAATAATTTAGCCAAGACTTGAGATCATTGTGTCATCCCCTCTTAAGTTGTTCGTGATTTTGGATGGATTTTGAAGCAATTTTGGCTAGTTGTGCGTCATCCATGTTGTTTATCATGTTCTTGTACATTAAGTACCTAATCATAGTTGTGCTCTCAATGGGGGAAATGATCACTTCTATGACGAGGATAGGATTGGATGTATTTCCTTTAAATTTGAGATTCTAAGTGATAAAATTATTTTGGATTTGTTCTAGATCTTTCTCCAAGTTTCTCGAGAGATATTGTACAATTCCCAAACTCCACATCCATATAAGATAATAGAAGCGACAAGAGTCTCAAAGAGGGGTTTTTCTTATATCATAGTCAAAGGTATACTAATTTACAATTATTTTCAAGCCCATAATAAGATTCCCACCCTCCATTTATCCTTCTTTCAATGCTATAGTTCCAGTTGAGCTTGTGATGAATATCGATTCCAATATACCTGTATGAAGGCACTTCCTCCAAGCTTTTGTTGACATACATGAAACTATCGTAAGTTATTGGGATTTACTTATCATAACCTTTGTTTTTTCAATGTGCAATGTCATCCTTGTAATAGAGAATAATTCCTTGAATATTCTAAGCAACTTTCTGAGGTTATATGGATTTATTTCCAAAAGAACAATATCATCGACATATAGGAGATAGATTATGACTATACTAGCAATAGTCTATCCAACACAACCCACACATTCCAAAAAATCTTCTAACTTGTCAATGTATATGCAAAAAAGAGTACAAGTGATCCATAATTATATAAGGAATGCTCATAAAGGTCTCGGAGGCTCCAGAACACTCACAGAGGTCCCAGGGGATCTGTGAATGCTCAAATTTTGACCCTCTCAAATCATCCCAAAAATGACATCATTCCATAGAGCTCATCCTCAGCTTTCCAAGGGTGTAAAGTACAAGTCAAAGAGAGTTTGTATGAAAAAAGCTATGAACAGTAAAAGTTTGGGTCAAATAGGAAAAGTCAAAAGTCAAAGGGAAAAAAGAGGCGACATGTGTCACCACTACAAGGGTGAGATGTGGCACATGTTTGTATAGCAAGTGACATGGCAATGTTCGTCAGCAGACGAATGAGAAGTGGTGACTCCAAGTGGTCCAATGGTTGAATGACACATGGCACAAGTTCAACCGATGAGAGGTTGCCACATGGAAGTTGATCTGGATTTAGGAGAAGAACTAATTGATTAACAAAATGAATAAAATAAACACAGAGATATGAAGAACAACATAGATATTCAGTGAAGAATATCTTCTATTGAATAAATAAAATAGACTGAAACTGTAAAATTGTTGAACTGAAACACTTGCTCGAATGGTGGTAGCTATCTATGAGGAGAGATGTGGCTTCTAAGAACATTCGTCTGAGCAGAATGATTACAATGAGGATACTTAGGCCTTTTTTATATTACTCATGAATTCCAAAACCCTAGACATCCAAAAACCTAACCCTAGGAGGTGAAACACCAAAACTTATTTGGGCCCCTATGGGTAAGTTGGTACCCCAACTTCTGAGGGTAGTAACTTTTTCATACGGCCTTTGATTTAGGTGCGTGATATCTCATTGGAAAGGTATTTTAGATAACTACACATTACACCATCAAACTCTGACTCCATCTATAGTTTGACTGTGACAAGAAAAAAAAATGTTTAGAGCCCCAAAACAGCCCTGAAAGTACAGCAAGATGTGTTGACATGAAAACATACAAAATAATACATTTGGATTATATGGGAGGCCACCAATATCCACCTGGAAGATGTGTATGGATTCAAACAGCCCCAAAAGTGTAGAACCCACAATTACAAAGAATTACAAAAAAACGTGTTGAACTAAAAACAGTCAAGAGGAGCCAGTTGGAATAGGTGGGTGGGCACCAATATCCACCTGGATCAATCCTACCCCCTTAGGAAGCAATGGTATCCATTACATTGAGTTCCCATCACGTGAAAAAATTTCTCCTGAATTTGGTCCTAGGTGAGCCACTTTCCTTGGTGTAGGAGTTGCCCTACCTTGACAACCTAATAAAGTTGGATCCTCTGTTGTTGAGTTCCCTTGACATGTGTGTCCACTATCTGATCAGTGAATGCTTGTTCCATGCAGTCAAGATTGATATTTGTTGGTGTCATCAGTGTGATCTCTGAGGTGTCCAATAATGGTGGGAAATATGGCCGAAGGAGGTCCATATTGAACATTGGGTGCAAGCCAAGGAAGGGTGGATTTTTGAGCCCAAAATCATTGCTACCCGCAACCTTGGAGATAGCGTAAGGCCCATAGAAAAGTGGGAAGAGTTTTTGATGGGGTCCTGTAAGATGCTACTTCTGCAAATGTAACCATACTTTGTCTCCAACCTGAAACTTGTACAGTACCCTATGTTGATCATAGCATTACTTGTACTTAGCATTGGCTTTCTGCAAAATCTCATGGACCTGTTGGTGGATGTGATGAATCTGCTCAGTGAATATGGTGGCTTTATCAGTCTGAGACTAACATGGGAAGAGTCTGTTTGTGTGGTGGCAAGTGGTAGTGCAACATCAATGGGACCCAAGGGTTAGAATCCCAACCCCACCTGAAATGAGCTATGTTCAGTGGAGCTATGGATAGCCTTGTTGTAACTGTGTTGAACATAGGGGATATTATCATCCCACGTACACAGATGCTTGGAGTTGTACATGCACACAATGTGCACAGTAATCCAATTGACGACCTCAGTTTGGACATCTGTTTGGGGGTGGAAAGCAGTGGATTTAGTGATCTTGTATCCAACAGTGACTAGAGACTCGACCAAAATGTGTTGAGGAACCTACTATCCTAGTCGAAGATGATGATCTGTTGTATCAAAAAGTCGACCCATACTCATTCGAAGAAGATCTTGGAAGTATTTGTCACTATGATATTCTTCTTATAGGCTCTAAGGATGGCCATCTTTGAAAACCAATCAACAACCAAAAATACACAATCATTCCCTTTCTTGGTGAACAAAAGGCTAGAAATGTGATCCATGGAGATGGATTCCCAAGGCTTCTCAAGAGTAGGAAGAGGAGTGTATAAGCCTTTCTTATTGATGGTAGGCTTGGAAATGGCACATGCAGTACAAGATCTGATATACTTGTTGATGTCCTATTGAAGTTTTGGCCAATAAAAATATTTATGAAGAATGACCACAGTTTTCTCCACGCCAAAATGCCCTGCCATCTGACTGTAGTAGGATTCCCAAGTTGTCTTTCCATGCTCACTTCTAGGAACACAGAGATGGCCTAGATGAGAGGTGGAGGAGAAGTCTGGATCTTGCTGATAAATTTGGGGCCACTTAGATGCCTCATGTCCACAGGAATGGAGCATAGTGGTGAGTGCAGCCACGTGAGGTCAATTGAGGCAGTCAACGACATGATTTGAGCTCCATGTATTATACTTGATGTTGAGATGGAACTACTGTAGGTAGGTGGACCACTTCTGATGGAGGTCATTCTGTAATTTCCCCTGTGTTTGTATGAACTGCATAGGCTTTTGATTAGTGTGGATGATCGTCTCCTTTCCCATAATGTAATGTTTCCATTGACGACATACTTGGACAATGGAATACATTTCTTTTTCATAGGTGGGGTATTTCCGGACAGTATCTAAGATTTTATCACTATGGTATGCCACCAGATGACCATGATGACTGAGGACCGTGCTTACAACATAGTCAGATCCATCAGTCTTAATCTTGAATGATTGTTGCAGGTCGAGAAAGGAGAGTACTAGAGCTAAGCACAAGAGATACTTCATATCATCAAATGCTCGTTGTTATTCCTTCCCCCACACGAACGTTTCCCTGCCACCGCCCTTGGTCACTTGGATGAGGGCCCATGCAATATAGGAGAAGCCCAACATGAACAGTCAATAGAAGTTGGCCAGTCCCATGAAGCTCCGAAGCTCGGTGAGTGCGGTCAGGGCTAGCCAGTCAAAGATGACTTGGATCTTAGATATATCAACATGTACCCCATGCTCATCAACAATTTATCTCAAGTATTGAACCTTATTCATGCCAAAAGATCATTTTTCTAAGTTGGCATATAGCTTGTGTTGTTGTAGAGTGCTGAAAATCCGTTGAATATGCCGCATGTGCTCCTCCCAAGTTATGTTGAAGATGAGGATGTCATCCAAACATACCACCACAAAAGAGTTAGTCAAGGGTGTCAATCCATCATCCATCAATCTCAGGAAAGTGGTTTGTGAATTTATTAAGCCAAAGGGCATGACCAGCCATTCAAAGAGATCTTCTTTGGATTTGAAGGTTGTCTTCCATACATCATTTGGTTAAATGGTAACCTGGTGGTAGCCAGACTTTAGGTCAATCTTGCTGAAGAATTTTTCCCCCTTGAGTTGGTCAAGAAGGTCATCAATCCTGGGAATTGGGTACCAGTTCCTGACTGTGATTTTGTTTAATGCTATGTAATCAATGCAGAGTCACCAGGTCTCGTCCTTCTTCTGCACCAGTACAATCAATCTTTCGCAAGGGGAGGAGTTGGGTTTGATGTGCCCCTTTTGAATAAGATCTTGGATTTTCCACTTGATTTCATCATTTTCCATTAGGCAGAGGTGCACCGAGGGTCAGATCAATTGGATTCTTGACTTGGCAGTGTGTTGGTACCCTGGTGGGTGAGGAGAAGATGTATATGTACTCTTCCATGATCACATCCACTTGATTTTGATGCAAAGAGAGGCTCTGTGTAGAGTCCATGGATGTGACGGTGACCTTATGCTTACTTTGAGCATGGATCACAAAGAATACAAACTTCCTGGTCTATGAAATGGCCTTATTGCAATGCTTAGCAGAGATTAAACAAATAGCGGTAGGCGGTGCTACCTCTGTTATCCTGTACAATTGTTTACCCAAAGTAATAATAACACTATAGGGTCTAGACTCATACACAACATGATGCTTCCAAAAATATGGTTGTCCTAAAAGAACATCACAAACTTCAAGGGGATAAATATCACATAATACCTCATCTTTGAAAGGATTAATGCAGTAGGGAAAATGACACTGTTGGTTGACACAAAGATCTCTTCCTTGGTGAAGCCAGCCGATGGTGTACAGCTATGGGTGCAATGTCGTCGGCAGGTCCAATTGATTGATGACCTATGATGAGATCAGTTTCTTCTGAATGCCGCTATCAACAATGAAATGAAGCAAATCCCCCTTTACCGACATTTGTGAGTGAAAAAGGTATTCCCCTTCCTCTGGTTCTTCTAGCTCGCTTAGCTAGACTTTGGTGGTAGTGACAGTGGAACTGCGTTCATCAACTATAATTTTCTTCCCTCCTTATAGATTTTATTTGGAGTCAGAATCAGCCTCAGACTTGGATGCCTTCATCTCGACCACAAGTGACTTCTTGGAGAGACATTCTTCAGTATTATACCAAGGTATTTTATGGTATTCACACCATTTTTCCATGTCATTCTTCGTCCTTTCATTGCCCTTATTGTGTTGCGTCTTGGATTGGTTGTCCTAAGAGTGGTCATATTTTCTCTGTCCCTTGCCATGTGGGTTGGAGCTGCATTTTCCATTCTTCATCTGTGAGGATTTTGCAGATCCAAACTCTCGCCTCTTCTGCTTAAATTTATGCTCGATCTTAACAGCATATCTATAATTCATACTCAATAAGGCAATGTCCAAAAAATTCATTTATGTTTGAATGTATCTATGCAAACAATCACAATATTTTAGCACCAGATGTCGCTCAGAGTCTTTGATACTGAATTTGGTGTGAAGGGTATGGAAATTATTGATGAAATCTGGTACTTTTTCATCCTTTTCTTGATGAAGGGTGGTCCATTAGGTGCACTGGTCCTCGTAGCTTCCAACTCGGTAGTATTGTTCTTTAATGGATTCCCAGAAGGAATCCCATGTAGGGGAAACCACAAATATTGTTGATTCCTCTATGGCCCTTTGCTCAGAGTAAGTATCCCACCAGTCCTTAACATGGGGGATGACCTTGATGAGTGCAAAAGTAATATTTTCCCTATCGAAAAAATTATGGACCGAAAAATAGCCTTTGAGAAGATTCAACCATTTATCTACATCATTTGCATCTATCAGTCCTTCAAATACTGGAATATAAAAATTTATCTGTACCTTGAAGGGGGTTGCATGGCCACTTGATGAAGATGCTTCTCCTATGGGCAGTCTTCGAAGGATCTGCACAAAGTTTTCCATCATTTTGTTCCTTTCTCATGAGATGGATTCCTCAAGCAACATTTTAAAAGGATATCCTGCTCAATCATATTTATTTTTGTCCCCCATGGTTTTTTTTCGGGCTCGGCGTAGCTGATAGTGTAACAACTCGACTGGTTCGAGTCCCAACTTCTTGTACCCAGATCTTGTCAAGGACATGCACAAAGAAAAATAAATGAAGAGAAGGTCGCTCTAATACCACTGATCCATATTTAGGAGCGGAACGAACTGATTAACATATTGAATAAAATAAACACAAATATATGAAGTCGATGGGGGTCAAACCTATGACCTCCATAACCCTCCAAGACTTAACACAACCCCATTACCATCGCGCCCTCATGGTGTTACTTAAGACTATATGGAAACCATTATTTTAAATTAATGTTAAGTTCATATGGAGGGGGAAAGGGACCGAGGACTATCTCCAACCCCTGGTTATTGTATACACCATGTAACCAATACTTAATTCCATGCGAGGCTAATGTAATAACGAACAACCCATGTATATTACTATATGTTATAACCATATATATAACATATGGTTATAAAATATATAACCATTTGTTATAAAATAACCAATGAATATGTCATGGAAGGGGATCCAACCCCAACCTCCACTATTTTAGTGAGAGGTTTTAACCAATACGCCAGTGCTCCATATTTCGCGGGATTCCCGCAAAACTTAGTAATAAGTTGTAGTTTAGTGCAGATAGGAGGTTAGATATATGCCCTATATATTGGGCATAGATCCCAACACATTGTACACATCCCTATAAATAGATATAGGGGTACACAGAATCCAATATAGGGAATGAATCTCGAGGTAGTACAAATGCATTGAAGTACGTGCAAGTACAACCAAAATTTTGTGTTCCACCGTAAAACATGTCAAATGGTACTTTGACGAAATTTCAAGTATTTTATATCAATTTTGCACGATTTTTTGCAAGTATCATGAATACAAGGTCTGTTTTGTGATTTTAGGGCATTTTTAAAAAACAAATTGCTCAATTTGTCATTAATGGGCATTTAATGCATTGTTTTGCATGCCAAAAAGAGAGTAATGGAGCCAATTTTGAATTTTTTTGACTTTATAGTCAAAATTATCATAATTTCACAAGGATTTCAATGGTGAAGTTATTTTCATGTCTTGAATAATGGAATTAAAGAGAATCCATTAAATTTTCATATGTAATTCATTTTATATGTGTTTTTGGTATTTGAGATGGAGAAAGTAGTTTTGATTGGATTGAAGGGAACTTAAATACGAAACAAAAGTATGTAATTTGAGTTATTTTATTTTCTACTGTGTCATCTCAACATCATCAAAAAAATATAATCTTCGGTTTATGAGTTTTTATGTAAAAAACACATCATCATAATTCTACAAACCACCCCAATACGATCAATAAATTATTCTAGATCAAGTTAGATATTTCATGTATATATATAAAGAGAGAAGTCGTATTTAAGGATTTTTCGGATCAACGGGATAGAGGACAACCTTTCTTGACTCCAATATTACAGTTAATTTGTTTTGATCATCTCGTATTACCCCTAAAATTGGCAATAACGGTCTCATAAAACCATACCGCAACATCTCTCAACTTAAAGGGAAATTTTAGTGCTTCTAACCTATTCCAAAGGTTAGTCCTAGGAACAATTTCAAAATATTTCCTAAATTCAATTAAATAAGAAAGGAGATTGGTTTTATTATTGTGCCATTCCTCTGCAATGATCCTAAGCATGAAAAGGTGGTTCACAACTAAATGATAGTCTCTAAATCTAACATGTCCTTTAACTCTTTTTCCATGGCTTTCTATCCATATACTTATCATTTTTTCCAAAATACTTCTATATAGTTTGGCTAAATTGGGGCTCATCATAATGGCCCTATAATTGGAGGGATTTCTTTTATCCCCACTTTTAAAAATAGGTCTAATGAGGCTTTGAGTCTAGGATTTAAGGAATCCCTACTTGATTGTTAAGTTGAAGAGCGTGTGTATGTGAGAGATGAGAATAGGTCCTCCAATTTGTAATATTTCATCTTGTTAGCCTTCGATGTCCTTATTTTTCCCATTTTTGAGTCGTTTAAACCTAAACATTATGTATTCTATAGAAAAAAATTCATCCTCAGTAGAAATGTTTGTAATGTGAACTTCAAAGTATTTGTAAAGTTTTTAAGGTAGGATTTCCAATTTGTTAGGGAAATCATACCCATTTCTTTAGTTTTACGAGTCAAAATTTTCCTCCAAAATTTATTTGGATATACTTGGATAGGTGCAAGAGGTTATTTTTCTTTCTATTTATGTAGTTCCTTTTTTTCCTTTTAATTAGGGATTTTTATGTATCAATCTTATTGAATTTTAAAGACTCATTAGAGGCACCCCTAATGGATTTTCTAGAATGTTTACACTCATTATCATACCAAGGGTAGGAAATTCTATTTTTCCTTTTACAAAAGACTTCGATAGAGAATTTTTTTATGGAAGTAGAGAGAGTTGTCATAAAATTATGATAAAGATCTTCAATATTCTTCTTATATGATAGAATATTTAATTGAGTGTTTGAATCCTTTAAGAAGATATGAGATTTATTTTTTTCAAAAAACAAGTTCCTTTGTTTATTGGAGTTCTCTTCAATGAGGTTTTTGTGCATGATAAACTTTAGAGTTAGATTTAAAGGTCTATGATCATAGTCATGGTCATGGTCATTTGAAAGGTAAAAAATGATCATTTCGTTGTATACGGGGGTATATGATATTACCTAGCCCATGGATACAAGTCAAGTAGTTAGGTTTCTCCCACTTCATTAGACCATTGCAAATTGTTAGACCTTGTGAGCTAGAAAACTTTATTAGCTCGGTACCATGCATATTCTTAGTTAGGTATTTCAAATTTATTTTGTATCTATTAAATAAAACATGGTCTGTTGGACACACTGACCACACTTAGAGGGGGGGTGAATGAGTGTGGGGCTCTTTCACAAACTTTTCCCTTTCACAAACTTCTTAGTTAGAAACCAACATTTACTCAATAATTATTACTGTCATAAATAACCAGTCAAATGTAAATATACATCAATAACAGATAAAATCAACATATATCATCAATAATTCATCACCACAAGGAACACAAGATGTATGTACAATTTTATTTTTATTATGAACTACAATCCTTGGGATATCAACAACAATTGAATAGAGTACAACTCTACAAGAGCACCAACTCTATAATGCAAGACTCAGATTACACCCTCAACACCAACTAAGATGAGGAAACAATCCTCAATAGATATCAATCTATCAATAGGTACATGATCTTTCAGTAGTGCAACACGCATATGTACGCGCCCTACCAGTAGTACAACTCACATATGTGCGCAGCCAGTTTGTACTACAACTTGTGTATCACTTATGAGCTACTTAGGGTTTTTTGTTCAAGATGAAATCATATCCTCAACAACCTTCACTAACATTCTCTTCTGTCTTTCATTGTCCAATATGAACCATAACCAGTCACAACCCATCCAAGCTCTCCAAAAACTAACTCATGCTTCTCAACCATATATTATGAATGCTACTCAATCATGGATAAGCAATCAACATACTATAGAAATCATATCAGTACTAAATCATAAGAGTGTTTATCACTCCATCAACCAATACAAACCAAATCACAATAGCCATACCAAGACTACCTTAAGCATTCGCCACACAACAAGCAAGAGTATCCATCAAGTCAACAATGTAACCATACCAAAGTTTCTATATATGAGCGCATAGAATGCAGATATGGAACCTACTTCATTCTTCAAGAGCTTGGCACCATCTCACACACAAGTATTCATGTCTTCATTCACTATATGCACTCTGTCCTCATTCATCTCACGTATTTACACTCCATGGCTCATTGCAGCCCGTGCATACCTCAGAAACTAGGGTTTATGAACATCCAAGATTTTTTCTGTCATTATCTCAGACTTACCGAAACTTTGATGTGTCCATGAGATCCTCCATATCTCTTCTCTCTCAGAATAGATCTTCAATTCATGCTCAAGAGATACATGTTACAAGAGACCCCTTGCCTCTTATTTATACTCTCCAAGTAGCTTCCTTAGAAGAATCTTCTAGGTCACTTGGCCCACATGGCCACTTTGTCCACATAGTCATTTATGTCAACTTTGACCAATTTTCTACTTGTCCATCTATCCAATAGACACTTGACCACTTAACCCTCTTTCCTCATTTTAGGGTTAACTACTTTCCATAAATAGAAAGTTCTTCATTTATTTGATTATTAAAATAATCTTCCTTGACTTTGTCACGTTATTTTATTATTTAAATAGTCACTTCTCTTTATTTAAACAATATCTTCTCTGTAGGCATTTTTTACTTCTTTGAATTGTTGGGGCTTCAAGCCATCATATGAGGGTCCTTCAAATTCATAAGGCCATAACTCTCAAACCATAAGGAGTTGTGTGGCATTCCACATACCACAAGAAATGGCATGACAAGCACTATCCATCTAGGATAGTTTCACTAACAAATTCACTGATACTCATCTCATTATTCCATATATAAGCATGGGTTATCTAACCATACTTATAGGATAAGTCAAACACAAAGAATCTTCCAGTGAGGGCTTTCACCATAAGGGGACCACTTTGGAGTTCATCCATTTGTAATTCTAATCAACCATGATAAGACAATAATGAGTCATCTTTACATCAACCTAACTATGCATCATATATCAAGGAAACATCATCGATCCATCTTCGTCATGTATCAATGAGAACTCATTTATACTTATTCATCTATGCATCACATCATATGACTATGTTTCCACTTGACATGTATCCATTCATATCAAGGACAATACATTTACATTAGTATGCTATGACAAGACATTGTTCCTTTGACATCAATCAATCAATCAATCAATCCTTTGGCATTAATCAATCCCTTGACATCAATCAATCAATGGACATCAATCAATCAAACCTTTGGCATCAATGACAACATGATACAACAATATCCCCCTTTGGCATTGATGGTAATACCAACATTGATGTCAACACCAATCATTGATATCAACATGTAGACAAAGCATCGCTTCTACATCAATAGTCATCAATCACATGATTGTGACTATATCTCCCCCTTTGACATCAATGGAAAAGGGTATTTCTCTCCTTGGGGCTAATCCCCCTGCTTGAACTCTCCTTTGGGGCTTCTCCCTTTTTCTGAATGCCTTTGATAATATCTCCCCTTTTGAACAAGGGAAATCACTCTGATAAAATGCTGAATATATATCGCTCATGTTTCCACTGTGATCATCACTCCCCCTGGAACTATGCCTCTTTTCCCTTTCTCCAAATATAGGGCTCTTTCCTCCTAGAATCATGGGAAGAAGAATGACTCCCCCTATGGGTATGTATCCCCATATATTCTTTGCAATATGACAAATATTCTACCACTACAATATGCTTCTACTACAAATGCTACTGCTCAATTGGATCATATAATAACCTCTCTTTCTATGATGATCCTTGGACCTGTCCTTGCATCAAAACTCGTGCCATACCATGAAAGAAAAGATATGTCAACAATGAAATATAGAATCATGAATACGCCATTAACCAAGTACATTATGTACCAAATTGTGTTCCCACTATGCACAACACCCATGTACATCAACCATGTACATCAACACCACACAATGTGCCATAAGGTATCATCAATGGAGTGTATGAACCATATACCTCTACCAACATGTCAACCATGTGCTTCAAAACAAGTGTCATATCATTAATGATATACCTCTACCATGAATCAAGTGCCACAACCATCAAATGTCTCATGTACCAAAGTATATGCTAATAAAGTAATATCAATGATGTACTTTTAGCCAATTACTCATCATCCAAACATATACCATCTATGAGTGTACTAAACATGTACATCAACATGTATCACTACTTGTAACAAGAAAGTATGTCAACAATGCATCAATACCAAAATAAGATGAATCCTCATACATGTATGCCAAATCCACCATAAAACATGTGCCAATCAAACTATTAGTAGGTGCCTCTACCAATGTGCTAGGAGTGTACCAATCATGCATCAACTATACAGGGATGATTTTAGGAGCTAAATTTCTCTCATGGGCTAATTTTCCATGGTTTTTCCAAAAACGAGATTCGTTATTTTAAAAATGATTCTCTCAAATTTTATAGGATAAAATTATTTTACCTCAAAAATCGCCAAAATTTTATAAAAACTGTATAAAATACATAGAAATTTGAATATTTAAAAAAACATATCGCCAAACATTTATAGTTGACATATGAAGGATCAATAATATTTGCCAAGGTTTCTACATTTTAAAATAAATTTCCATCCTTAAAATCATCCCTACAACTATAGATCAAACTCATCAATGATATACAACATGATCGCCTCATCAACTCACCAACTACATGTCCCAATATGTAGTCCAACCATATGTCAAATGCATGCACCAAGATATCCAACAAATATGCTTCAATAATACATCATAAGATATATCAATGAAACTCAAATATGTACCAGCCATGTACCCCAACAAATTAGCCTCAATCTCCATACACCATAGTGAATACTTGAGCAATCAATATGTATTATAAGTGTGCCTCAATAGATCAATGACGTTTCTAGCTAGCATCATCATGATATATCTCAAAACAAAAGTACCATAAATTCACTATCATAACCAGCATTTTTCTTCAACAAAAAATGCCTCAATCCATACTCATGGGTTAGTTCCATGCATCCAAGATAGCCTTTCAATATATATCATCACCATACATAATCCAATATGTAATCATGAAAACCTGCAGTAAACAATGTCAGAACCTACAACAAACTATGTCAGACCCTGCAACACAGAGTTATACCATCACATCAAGCTGCAACCCATGTGCATAGCCTTTTTCCCAAGGCTTTACCACATATACATGGCCTATTGCATAGACAAATCATGTATGTATGTGACCTATTCAAGGTCATCCTGCGTATGTACGCGACTTTTACCACTATCACCCATGTATGCTTCAGTAGATGACACACTTGAGCTTCCCTTAAGACTTCCATTCTTCTATAGTTGTTCAGTCTTCTTCACCCACTTCTAAATTTGTCCTTGCTTCTCATAACTAGATCTCTGAGCTTCCATCTTTTCAAATATGTCTCCTTTCCTTACTTCATTCCTTCTTCTAGCCATGCTATATGAATTCCTCATCATGGAATTTCTTCTTGTGTTCCAACAATCTTGGGATTTATGGCCAAATTCACTACAACTGTAGCATATCATGGTGTGACAGTGAACAACAATGTGTCCTACTTGCTCACATCTCCAACACCTTATGGTTTTATGAAATCTTCCATTATCTCTCCTTGCATAAGATCTGCATTCCAAAGATTTGTGACCATATTCATTACATGAATAAAATTGACAATAAAAAACACTTTCATACCTTTGCTTTGGTGTCCATCCCTTTTGAGGTGTAAATATGTCTTCTTGATGTATTTCTTGATTTGTTATTTTGAAATTTTCCTTGCCTTGTATAGATGGTTGACTTGAAACATTGTCTTCATCCTTTGAGAGTGAGGGACTTACCTCATGCTTCTTTGAGGTGCTTCCATCAACATGTGTAGCTTATCTCTTGTATCCAATACCTGATTTATCATTTGGTGATCTTTGACTTTCCAAGATCTCATTAAAGATTGTTGAGCTATGAAATAATTTGTTTGACTTCTCCACTTTGTTTCTAATATCAACAACTGGAGCTTCTAACTTATGACATGAATCTTCCTTTTCATTTACTTGATTCTTCAATAGTTCCTCTACCCTTTTGGCTTCTTCATTTTGGGTCTTGAGATGGACAATAATTTCAAGACTTTTGCTAATCTCGTCATCTACCTTCTTATCTTCTTTTTCATTATTTATTCTTGTGATCTCTTCTTCCTTTTCTTCTAATTGAGTCTTTTTACTCTCTTCTTGTTCTTTGAGCATTTCCTTTAACTTCAATATGTTCCTTTGACTCTTCTTAAGAAAAAATTTAGTGTTATCCGAAAGATAGCTATAGTCTATATAATAATGGTCATTGTTGTATTCATATAGACCCCTTTCAAATTTATTTTTAAGATCCATTAGTTTTTCTTCTACTTATTCCATGGGATAACACTCAATTGACTCTATACAAACTATTTCTGGATTTTCTTCTTCACCTGTAAAGAAATATTCAACATCAGCACATTTTGAATTATTGCAATCAAGGGTTTGTGGAGATTCTTTACCTTCATTTGAAATGTCTTCAATGTTGGCATGTTTACAAGAAGAATGTGCTTGTCATTGATGGCAAGAGTAGCAACGAACCAAACCTAGAGAGCATAGAAGACAAGAAAGCTCAGAAGAGATAGTGATTTCCAAAAGTGCATATGAGGTCCAAGAAACAGACTCGCAGGTGGAGCAAAGGTCGAGATCCATGAACACTTAGAAAACCTTCTAAGTCAAAGAGATCAAAATCTCAGGAGGAAGAGAGACAATGGTTGTTGGATCATCTATCCAGAGGACCAACAACCGTCTGATTGAATTAATGGAAGGATAGGATAAGTGGGGAAAAATGATTGAGAATTCGATCATCCAATTTTTCATCAGTTGTCAGATTGATTTAAGTGGAAGGATAGGATAAGAAAGATTTGTTGATCTAATATCTTGATCAATGAACAATATTTGTTTCGGGTCTAAAGATGTAAGGAGGTTACGCACTGGTGAAATCACCTAGAGAGTTTCAGTTTGAGATCTGAAATCCTCGAAGTCTGGAGAGTCAGAGAGCTGGAGTAAACATTAGCCATCAGGTCATTTTAAAGTGGAAGGACAGGATAAGCTAGAAAAGAAGCATCACAGAAATATCGAGTGGTAAATCTAATAACATGATCGATGAACAACATTTAGTTCGGGTGTAAAATTTGTGAGGATGTTAATGTTTGCGGATTCTCACTTCGGAAGAATTGGCAACTTGAAAAGTCAAAATACCTGAAGTCCCGAAGGTCGAAGTCCCAAAGTAAATAGGGATCCATGTCAACAAGGACACATGGCACAATTAGACAATGACAATTGTCAAGTTGATTTGGCATTTCAGGCACGTGAAAATCACAAATCCAGGTGACACATGGAAGCTACTAGGCTCATGACACGTCATCAAGTGACGTAAGTAAGTGACATCACTCCAAGAGTTTTACTTAGGGAGCTTTACCACCAACACTTGCCTAAAGTTTCAAAGTCTCGAAGTGGTTTGGGGTCGTCCATCATCGAGGAGGACAGGTGGCGCGAGATCCACAACTTCGGAAGATTGTGGATGGGGAGAATGTGAAAATCGCCAAAGACAAATCTTGACCATTGATCGTCATGGGGAGTACATGTCAATTGATCTAAGATTTCAGAGAAATATCACTTCAAGGATTTCTAGTTGAGACTTGAGAATCTTGAAGTCCGGAGACACAAAAGGAGCGTGACCATTGATCCGAAAGGGACACGCATCAATGGATTGTCAGCTGCGAGAAAAAGAAAAGGAAGGTTGAAAGGTTGGAAAGTTGATATTTTCGAACCCCAAATACGTGAAAGGATCATGACCGTTGATCTGAAAGGGACACGCGTCAGTGGATTGTCAACTTTGGGAAAAAGCAAAGGAAGGTTGAAAGGTTGGAAAGTTGATATTTCTGAACCCTGAATACCTGAAGGGATTGTGACTATTGATTCGAGAATACCACGCGTCATTAGATCATGGAATCTGGTTGAAATGCTCTGGGAGAAAGAAAAGTTTGAGAATCGAGACTCCCGAAGCCCGAAAGGAAAAATCGATCTCGTCCATTGGTTTGGAGGGCCACATATCACTTCTTCATTGAGACTAAGGATCGTGCGTGGACAGAGGAAAGAAGGCAAGAAAATATAATAGATCAGATTCATTGATCGATGGAATCTGTCCGAGACCGCGAGATCAACAATAACACTTTATTGCGAGATCATAAGTTTCTCAGAAGTTAATTTTTTGAGGGCATGTTGCAATTAAAACCATGGTATCAGAGAACGGGTATGTGGCAGATGGAGGTAGATTGTGGGGAGAAAAGAGGTCAATTCCAAACCACTGTTGGATGCACCCACAATTACGCAAGGATGTAGGCCGAGGTCACATGCGACAGGGGGCTAACAAGAAGAGAGCTTGCACTCGCAATGACATGGTCATGTGAAGTTCATCGCCCAAGGTCAGATCGAAAAATAGGGAGCTAGTGCTCGCTAGACCAAGAACGCGAAGCACCTTTTGAATAGGTGTATGTTCACTACCAGAGGTCACATGAAGAAAGGGACTTAGAAGCCAAAGAAGCCAAAAAATGATTGGTTGTAACTTCCAGAGAAGACGAAGAATTTCGATTGACAGAGAAGCAAAAGATTCTCAGGATAACTACCAGAGAAGCCAAAGAACCTTGAATAACGACTAGAGAAGATGAAGAGTTTGCATGATGATCAGGAAGACTACTCGACATGTAAAATACATGTGGAATAGAGAAGAGACGAAGTGTCTCTCAGAGAGTGATGCATGTGGGTAGGACGAGACGAAGTGCATAATCTGAATGGGAGATCTATGGCACAGTGAAGATGATGCAGAGGAAGCACATAGCATAAAAGGAAAAAGAGAAGTTGAACAGTAAGCGACATTGAGCGCAGGAGGAAAAAGAGAAGAGCATAGAGGTTGAATGATGAAGAAGCAGAATAGAGCATAAAAGTTGAAGAAGACAGAGGAGACATGGAGTTGTAACATACCATATCATAGACAGAGCAAATAAGTAAAGTTTTGTAAGATTCATTCAGGGTGGTAGGGTGGTTCTAGGGACGATTGTAGTCCTCTAAATTCTTGTTGGTGCTAGAAGATATTCTGGGAGTTGCTGCTTCCATCTAGTGGGTGTTATAGAAACCTGGGAGTTGGTGCTTCCATCTATTTGGTGCTAGAGAAATTTGAGTGTTGGTGCTCTCTGCAAGTTGTAGCTTGATATCAGATGTTGTAGCCTCATACTTGATTTGGAGCTCAAAGATTGTAATGTACATGAAAGTTGGAGCTTGATTGACATCCTAAGAAGAAGAGGTTTTCACCCTTTATGGATTTCCTCAGGAAAATCAGTGTCATTGTGTATTTTGTGTGATTGATCATTGCATATCTATACATGTTAAGTTATTATCAACACATTAAATAATAATCTAGTAAGAATAAAGGAAAAAGGAAAATTTTCAAGCTTATATACATAACGGAAGACCAATCTTGGGACACGATAGGTGGAATCTTTCACCACCGAATCGTCCTCTAGGGTTTGTTATGTCAAAACCCTCAAAACCCCCAATATTGGGCTCACTAGCTAGAAGCCAGA
>JZKD02S0327216.1:0-12417 GCA_000966675.3 Picea glauca
ACAAGCTGCATTTCATAAATCTATTCACCCCTCTCTTGAGTGAATAAGCTTGGAGTTCTTTCAACCACATTTTCATCTTTTCATTGTAAAGGAGAGCAAGCTTTGAGGGCCTCAAAGAGCCTTCCATTGGAGAAAGAAGGGACCCAAGTCCCCTTTCTGCTTTGTGCCTTTGGATTTCATCAACAGATCATCTTATACATTGGTGATATTGGTCCATTTGTCTCTATTTTTCATTTTCTCATCTGCTTTTAGTTTTCATTTGTTCTAGTTTAATTTTTGTTTATAACTTTGTTGTTTTTCTTTCTAACCTTTTACCTCACAGCTATCATGCCTAGCAGAGCCCAACTGGGCATGTAAGCACTCCTAATTTGCTCACTTAGTGACGAATTGGGTGCAAACAATAATGATTGGATGAAGAGGGGCTGGATGCAAGTGCATTTTCTGAGTGAATACCTAGTAGGGGTGACACTTCTTAACCTCTTCAATACAATCTTTAAATATATTAGGCCAAAAATAACCAGCTCACAAAATGTTTTGGGCTGTCGCAAGACCGGATAGATGAACACCAAAAGCCCCACTGTGGAAATCATTCAGAACAAACTCGGCTTCTACGTGAGTTAAAAAACAATGCAAGATATCATCTCTTCCTCAATGATACAAAGTGTCGTCGATGATAGTATATTTCTTAGCTTGGTATCTTATACCCCGTCGGTCATCTTGTGAGATATGCTGAGGGAACTTCAAGGTTTGAAGATACAGAACAATGTCTCCATACCAGGGGTCAGATGACAAGACAAGAGAAATGTGTTCATTCACAAATGAATCAACATGGATAATGTCCTCATCTAATCATGGAAAGTCAGATATTAACTCTGCAAAGACTAGGTATTTCTTAGATTTCGTGGAAGCGAAATTGAGATCAAACTCCTGTAAAATGATAATTGTTAAGCCCTAATATTGGCTCATTACCACTTAATTGGGGCATATTAGATTAGTAATTTTATTTTATTTATGTCGTCTTTAGGCCATTAGTTGTAATTTAGATTAGTAATGTTANGGGTTTGAAGTCATAATCACAGACCAACCAAATGCCTATAAATATATCTTCAAGGCCATCAACCCATTTCCTATATTTTTGTAATAAGGTAATCAATAAACAAATATTTTTGTAACAGGGAAATATGTAAACTAAGGGCCATCAACCCATTTCCTATATTTTTTTAACAGGGTAAATCAATAAACAAATATTTTTGTAACAGAGAAATATGTAAACTAAGGATTACAATCATTCGCTCAAGATCTTACAATCAACCCATTTCCTATCACTAGACACATCAATTGTAATGATTTGGACAAATGTATCTATGGTGTTATCCCATAACACTAGGGATTTCCTTTCATGGTTATACCTGCATTATACTTCACTCGATCCTCTAAATTAGTGATCTTAGCAGCAAACATAGGGTTATACCTCACCGAGTGACACACAAGGTTGGAAAGAATCATAGTAGTCCATGTTATCTTGCTTGGGGATTGCCTAGATTTTTGTATAGCTAGAGGTTTACTTGCTTCCTAAAAGCACACCATTGATAGTAAAGAATCTTTTTTATGAAAAACTATGTGAGCCAATACTGATTCTAGCTATTCCTCTGCCCAAAGAAGCTTGTGCACCTACCCTGTATGGTATGTGTGTAAAATATACATTCCTAAGTGAAATTAATTGAATGATTAAATTACCATATTAAAAGGACTTTCATGTCTTGTTGCCTCAAGTTACCATAGGAAAATGTTTTCCCTTGTGTCAGGTTTTCTTTTTCATGTTTAACAAATATTATGTTGGATAGTTACCATATACGAAAAAAATATGAACTCTGAAATTAATGAATGTTATATTGGGGATATACTATATATGAAAATAATAGGAATCCCAATTTGAAACAATACATGGGCAGGAACACATAGGAAAAAATCTACAATCTTTTTAGAAAAATAAAATCTCTCTACAAATTCTTCTTGATTTAAAGAAAATAAAATTACAGTGTCATGTGGAATAGGACAACTCCCGAAAATAATCGCATATGTCTGGGTGTTTTTGGAAAATTTTCGGGTCGTTATTGACAGATCCGAATCTATCTGAAATTGCACACTTCTTTAACCACGAAAATTTGATTTGTTTTGATCAATAATATATCAATGAATCATTATGGGGTGGAATTTTTATATTGGAGTAATTTTGTATTCTCCAATTATGTGCTATTGTTACATTGATGTGTAACTATCCTTCCATGGTCACAATCATGGTAAATTTTCATATGTTTATTCTTTGAGACAAATCTATGTGAAATCGCAAGCCTATTATAGTGGAGAAATTTGATTGCATTTGGTATATTGTGAATGTTGCATACCTCCTAACGAAATTCTACCCACTATGGTAATAACAACAATACACTCACATGGTCTCCACTCCAACTCCCAGTGGTATATATTGATCTCATACTTTGAGCATGTAGAGGGAGAAGTTGGGGCGAAAATTATTAAGTCACCATGATTAACTGCAAAGAAAGGCCAAAGCAAGGTCTTTGTTATAGCACAAAATCTCCTTTAGTTCATCCCAAAGAATGCACAGAAGAAATATTGCATGTCTTCATATTATTTTGTATGGTTACTACACTGACATATAAGATAATTTCCTCATATTATTCTCATTGTAATGTACTTTTTGTGATTACATGGTTTTGTAGAAGAAATACTTACTATGGTCATTACGTCTTGAGCAATAGGTGTTGGAAATTGTAATTACAAGTCAGTGAGATCTTCACGTCTCCATCGATTTGTCTGTCGGTCTGATGGTGTGTAAGTGAAAAGTCACACGTTTACTCAAAAGTCAGTTGGAAAGCATGAATTTACAAATGGAACCGATATTTATCTTCTCAATTTCAACTAAGTAGTTGAAGAGTCAGTTGTATTAATGGTAGTGTTTAATGTTGAGTTGGTCTTATCTTATGTATGAAGTTTCAGTCGGAGTCCATATAAGTATGAGTCGTTTAGTTAGTAGATGATGCATAACGTTGAAGAGAAGTTGTTTATCCAGAGTAGAAAATATAGGTAGAGAGAACAACCGAGAACCAGCAACAATTGAGGAGTTGAATAAGTCTAAGCATAGGTTGTGTGTTAGTGAAGTCCATAGAATAAGTCATTGGTGTTGAATCTCATCTATGTCATTGTATTTTTTATTTGCGCACTATGCCGAAGTTCATTAATATCAAGCATTTTGTCTATTGAAAAGTTTATGTATTATTTATGTGTTTATGTGCTAAGCATAGCATAGTGTTATACCACATTCATAAATCATTTCATTAAGTGTGTATTTACACTGCACAAAAAACTGAGTAGTTTGTGCACTGCGCAGTGGTTTTGAGAACTATGTCGCGTATCTTGTTTGGTTTCAGAGCCACACATCTTGTTGGATGCAAGATCTGGTTTCAGAGTAGGTTCTACCATAACTATTTCAAGAGCATAGACTTTGTTGAAAAGTGAAATATGGATTCTACCTCAGTCTACATCCTCCCACTTTTAGAGGAAAGAATTATGAGATGTGTTCCTTGACCATGAAGGCATTGTTCCAAGGTCATGACGTATGGGAAATAGTCAAAAATGGATATGTGGAACCAGTAGATCAGGAAATATAGAATGCCCTCACACAAGCTGAGAAATATGTCTTGAAATATCAAAGAGAGAAGGATGGAAATGTGTTTTTTTACATACATCAATCAATGGACGAGAGCATACTTCCAAGATTTTTATCAACAAAGCAAGCGAAAGAAGCATGGGACATATTACAAATCTCTTATCAGGGTATGGAAAAAGTAAAGAATACAAAACTTCATATTCTTAGAAGATATTTTTAAACTATGTCAATGAAAGATTCAGACACAGTAGATTCATTCTACAGCCGTGTCATTGGTCTGATAAATTAGATTAAGTCTCATGGTGAAACCATAGAATATAGAAAAGATGTTGAGAAGGTACTTAGGATTCTTCCTCCTAAATTGGATACCCTTGTTGTGACTCTATAAGAGAGAAAATACTTGAGTCAGTTCAGTCTAGATGAACTACAAGATTCCCTCATTAATCATGAACACAAATTGAATAGGTCAAGTAAGTCATTAGAGAATGCATTTTCTGCGTAGGCATCTATAAATAGAGGAAGAGGAAGGGGGGGAGATAACTCTAGAGGCAAAGGAAAAAATTATGTCATAAATGGATGCAATAGAAATCCTAGAAATACTGGTGGAAGAGGTCAAAACCCAAGTACCAGTCAACCAAGTGGTCATACGACTGACAAGTCAAAGATTCAATGCCATCACTATAAAAAGTATGGACATTATGCATACGAGTGCAGAAAAAGACAATATAATAAGAACAACCAAAGTCAAGATCAATCAAACAACACAAATAAACAAACTTATCATATGTTTATGGAATGCATTGTAGCAATGCCTAGTGCTGCAGAAATGACTAATATAGTCTCACTAGTTGAATGCAATGTTGCTCAAGCAAGTCCATGTGACATATGGTATTTAAATTCAAGCTGTAGTAACCACATGACAGGAAACATAGAACTGTTTTCTAGTTTGTATGAGTCAGTCCAAACCAAGGTTACACTTGGAACAAAAATCCAAGTCACTATGTTAGGAAAAGGAAGTATAAACATTTTAAATAAGAAAGGAAAACAAAACATTATGTCTAATGTATATTATGTTTTTGGTCTGAAGAATAATCTGATGAGCACAGTACAACTGTTACAAAAAAGGATACATAATCTACATGGAAGACAATCATTGTGTGATCATGGATAAATGCCCAAGCAATCTATTTATTGAAAAAATCCATATGACAAGTAACAAAATGTTCCCATTGAAATTGAATCCAACCAAGAATAAGAATACAACGCTAACTATTGATAAAGGAAAAAGTGCACAGTTAGACAATGCATTGATAGCAGAAAGTGTGCATAGTACCAATGAAGAAAATAGTGTGCAAAATATCAAGAAAGGAGAAAATGGCACAGAGATGAAGGAAACATTCCAATCTAAAAGATAGGATGATTCCTGGTTATAGCATTTCGGATTTGGACATTTAAACTTTGGAGGTTTGAAGTTTCTACGCGCAAAGAATATGGTAAAGGGTTTTCCATTGATTGAAAAACCAAAAAGGATATGTGAAGGCTGTATATTTGGCAAGTAGCACAAAGAATCATTTCCAGTTGGAAATTATTGCAGAGCAAAATATCCACTAGAAATTGTACATTCAAACATTTTTGGACAAATGCAAACTCCATCTATAGGAGGCAGTACTTATTTTTTAACATTTATTGATGATTTCTCAAGAAAGACATAGATTTATTTTCTAAAGCATAAATATGACGCATTGGGTTGTTTTCAATAGTTTAAATCACTTGTGGAGAAGCATAGTGGTTATTACATCAAGTGTCTAAGAACTGACAGAGGAGGTGAATACATGTCAAGAGAATTTCAAAACTTTTGTAAAGTTCATGGCATCTACAAGCAATTTATCGCGTGATATACACCACCGTAAAATGGTTTCGCAAGGAGAAAGAATAGAACCATCATGGAATGGTGCACAATATGTTGACAACCAACCATTTATCAAATGAGTAGTGGGTTGTGGAAGTAGCAACTGCAGTATACATCTTGAACAGATGTCCGACAAAGAGTGTGAAGAACAAAGTTCCTCAAGAAGAATGAATAGGATTAAATCACAATGTGGTGCACTTAATTTTTTTGGATGTGTCACATACAAACATGTTCGAGATGAACTAAGAAGGAAGCTGGACAACAACAAACATAGGTGTATATTTTTTGGGTATTATGAAGAAACAAAAGGATATAAGTTGTATGAACCCGTTGCAAGAAAATTCATAATCAGCCACGATGTTCAGTTCATGGAGAATGAAGCATGGGATGGAAGCATAGAAAAGACAGTCAAAATTATTGATGCAATGGAGCATGATGACACATAAGATGAAGTGTTTCAAACACCATGAATAGGTNTACATTGATGTGTAACTATCCTTCCATGGTCACAATCATGGTAAATTTTCATATGTTTATTCTTTGAGCCGAATCTATGTGAAATCGCAAGCCTATTTTAGTGGAGAAATTTGATTGCATTTGGTATATTGTGAATTTTGCATACCTCCTAACGAAATTCTACCCACTATGGTAATAACAACAATACACTCACATGGTCTCCACTCCAACTCCCAGTGGTATATATTGATCTCATACTTTGAGCATGTAGAGGGAGAAGTTGGGGCGAAAATTATTAAGTCACCATGATTAACTGCAAAGAAAGGCCAAAGCAAGGTCTTTGCTATAGCACAAAAGCTCCTTTAGTTCATCCCAAAGAATGCACAGAAGAAATATTGCATGTCTTCATATTATTTTGTATGGTTACTACACTGACATATAAGATAATTTCCTCATATTATTCTCATTGTAATGTACTTTTTGTGATTACATGGTTTTGTAGAAGAAATAATTATTGTGGTCATTACGTCTTGAGCAATAGGTGTTGGAAATTGTAATTACAAGTCGGTGAGATCTTCATGTCTCCATCGATTTTTCTGTCAGTCTGATGGTGTGTAAGTGCAAGTCACACGTTTACTCAAAAGTCAGTTGGAAAGCATGAATTTACAAATGGAACCGATCTTTATCTTCTCAATTTCAACTAAGTAGTTGAAGAGTCAGTTGTATTAATGGTAGTGTTTAATGTTGAGTTGGTCTTATCTTATGTATGAAGTTTCAGTCAGAGTCCATATAAGTATGAGTCGTTTAGTTAGTAGATGATGCATAACGTTGAAGAGAAGTTGTTTATCCAGAGTAGAAAATATAGGTAGAGAGAACAACCGAGAACCAGCAACAACTGAGGAGTTGAATAAGTCTAAGCATAGGCTCTGTGTCAGTGAATTCCATAGACTAAGTCATTGGAGTTGAATCTCATCTCTGTCATTGTATTTTTTTATTCGCGCACTACGCTGAAGTTCATTAATATCAAGCATTTTGTCTATTGAAAAGTTTATGTATTATTTATGTGTTTATGTGCTAAGCATAGCATAGTGTTATACCACATTCATAAATCATTTCATTAAGTGTGTATTTACACTGCACAAAAAACTGAGTAGTTTGTGCACTGCGCAATGGTTTTGAGAACTATGTCGCGTATCTTGTTTGGTTTCAGAGCCACAGATCTTGTTGGATGCAAGATCTAGTTTCAGAGTAGGTTCTACCATAACTATTTCAAGAGCATAAACTTTGTTGAAAAGTGAAATATGGATTCTACCTCAATCTGCATCCTCCCACTTTTAGAGGAAATAATTATGAGATGTGTTCCTTGACCATGAAGGCATTGTTCCAAGGTCATGACGTATGGGAAATAGTCGAAAATGGATACGTGGAACCAGTAGATTAGGAAATATACAATGCCCTCACACAAGCTGAGAAATATGTCTTGAAATATCAAAGAGAGAAGGATGGAAATGTGTTGTTTTACATACATCAATCAATGCACGAGAGCATACTTCCAAGATTTTTATCAACAAAGCAAGCGAAAGAAGCATGGGACATATTACAAATCTCTTATCAGGGTATGGAAAAAGTAAAGAATACAAAACTACATATTCTTAGAAGATATTTTTAAACTATGTCAATGAAAGATTCAGACACAGTAGATTCATTCTACAGTCGTGTCATTGGTCTGATAAATTAGATTAAGTCTCATGGTGAAACCATAGAATATAGAAAAGCTGTTGAGAAGGTACTTAGGATTCTTCCTCCTAAATTGGATACCCTTGTTGTGACTCTAGAAGAGAGAAAAGACTTGAGTTAGTTCAGTCTAGATGAACTACAAGATTCCCTCATTAATCATGAACACAAATTGAATAGGTCAAGTAAGTCATTAGAGAATGCATTTTCTGCGTAGGCATCTATAAATAGTGGAAGAGTAAGGGGGAGAGATAACTCTAGAGGCAAAGGAAAAAGTTATGTCATAGATGGATGCAATAGAAATCCTGGAAATACTAGTGGAAGAGGTCAAAACCCAAGTACTAGTCAACCAAGTGGTCATACGACTGACAAGCCAAAGATTCAATGCCATCACTGTAAAAAGTATGGACATTATGCATATGAGTGCAGAAAAAGACAATATAATAAGAACAACCAAAGTCAAGATCAATCAAACAACACAAATAAACAAACTTATCATATGTTTATGGCACGCATTGTAGCAATGCCTAGTGCTACAGAAATTACTAATATAGTCTCACCAGTTGAATGCAATGTTGCTCAAGCAAGTCCATGTGACATATGGTATTTAAATTCAAGCTGTAGTAACCACATGACAGGAAACATAGAACTATTTTCTAGTTTGTATGAGTCAGTCCAAACCAAGGTTACACTTGGAACAAAAATCCAAGTCACTATCTTAGGAAAAGGAAGTATAAACATTTTAAATAAGCAAGGAAAACAAATCATTATGTCTAATGTATATTATGTTTTTGGTCTGAAGAATAATCTGATGAGCACAGGACAACTGTTACAAAAAAGGATACATAATCTACATGGAAGACAATCATTGTGTGATCATGGATAAATGCCCAAGCAATCTATTTATTGAAAAAATCCAGATGACAAGTAACAAAATGTTCCCATTGAAATTGAAGCCAACCAAGAATAAGAATACAATGCTAACTATTGATAAAGGAAAAAGTGCACAGTTAGACACCGCATTGATAGCAGAAAGTGTGCACAATACCAATGAAGAAAATAGTGTGCACAATATCAAGAAAGGAGAAAATGGCACAGAGATGAAGGAAACATTCCAATCTAAAAGATAGGATGATTCCTAGTTATAGCATTTTGGATTTGGACATTTAAACTTTGGAGGTCTAAAGTTTCTACACGCAAAGAATATGGTAAAGGGTTTTCCATTGATTGAAAAACCAAAAAGGATATGTGAAGGCTGTATATTTGGCAAGTAGCACAAATAATCATTTCTAGTTGGAAATTATTGCAGAGCAAAATCTCCACTAGAAATTGTACAGTCAAACATTTTTGGACAAATGCAAACTCCATCTATAGGAGGCAGTACTTATTTTTTAACATTTATTGATGATTTCTCAAGAAAGACATAGATTTATTTTCTAAAGCATAAATATGACGCATTGGGTTGTTTTCAATAGTTTAAATCACTTGTGGAGAAGCATAGTGGTTATTACATCAAGTGTCTAAGAACTGACAGAGGAGGTGAATACATGTCAAGAGAATTTCAAAACTTTTGTAAAGTTCATGGCATCTACAAGCAATTTATCGCGTGATATACACCACCGTAAAATGGTTTCGCAAGGAGAAAGAATAGAACCATCATGGAATGGTGCACAATATGTTGACAACCAACCATTTATCAAATGAGTAGTGGGTTGTGGAAGTAGCAACTGCAGTATACATCTTGAACAGATGTCCGACAAAGAGTGTGAAGAACAAAGTTCCTCAAGAAGAATGAATAGGATTAAATCACAATGTGGTGCACTTAATTTTTTTGGATGTGTCACATACAAACATGTTCGAGATGAACTAAGAAGGAAGCTGGACAACAACAAACATAGGTGTATATTTTTTGGGTATTATGAAGAAACAAAAGGATATAAGTTGTATGAACCCGTTGCAAGAAAATTCATAATCAGCCACGATGTTCAGTTCATGGAGAATGAAGCATGGGATGGAAGCATAGAAAAGACAGTCAAAATTATTGATGCAATGGAGCATGAT
Source organism: Picea glauca (assembly GCA_000966675.3). NCBI lineage: Eukaryota > Viridiplantae > Streptophyta > Pinopsida > Pinales > Pinaceae > Picea > Picea glauca. The sequence continues at coordinate 9,849 of JZKD02S0327216.1, forward strand.
GACACATAAGATGAAGTGTTTCAAACACCATGAATAGGTNGTGTTTAATGTTGAGTTGGTCTTATCTTATGTATGAAGTTTCAGTCGGAGTCCATATAAGTATGAGTCGTTTAGTTAGTAGATGATGCATAATGTTGAAGAGAAGTTGTTTATCCTGAGTAGAAAAGATAGGTAGAGAGAACAACCGAGAGCTAGCAACAACTGAGGAGTTGAATAAGTCTGAGCATAGGCTCTATATCAGTGAAGTCCATAGAAGAAGTCATTAGAGTTGAATCTCATCTCTGTCATTGTATTTTGTATTCGCGCACTACGTCGAAGTTCATTAATATCCATCATTTTGTCTATTGAAAAGTTTATGTATTATTTATGTGTTTATGTGCTAAGCATAGCATCGTGTTATACCACATTCACAAATCATTTCATTAATTGTGTATTTACACTGCGCAAAAAACTGAGTAGTTTGTGCACTGCACAGTGGTTTTGAGAACTCTGTCACGTATCTTGCTTGGTTTCAGAGCCACACATCTTGTTGGATGCAAGATCTGGTATCAGAGTAGGTTCTATTAGAACTATTTCAAGAGCATAAAATTTGTTGAAAAGTGAAATATGGATTCTACCTCAATCTGCATCCTCCCACTTTTAGAGAAAAGAATTATGAGATGTGTTCCTTGACCATGAAGGCATTATTCCGAGGTCATGACGTATGGAAAATAGTTGAAAATGGATATGTGAAACTAGTAGATCAGGAAATATACAATGCGCTCACACAAGCTGAGAAATATGTCTTGAAATATCAAAGAGAGAAGGATGGAAATGCGTTGTTTTACATACATCAATCCATGCACGAGAGCATACTTCCCAAATTTTTATCAACAAAGCAAGCAAAAGAAGCATGGGACATATTACAAACCTCTTATCAGGGTATGGAAAAAGTAAAGAATGCAAAACTGCATATTCTTAGAAGATATTTTTAAACTATGTCAATGAAAGATTCAGACACAGTAGATTCATTCTACAACTGTGTCATTGGTCTGATAAATTAGATTAAGTCTCATGGTGAAACCATAGAATATAGAAAATCTATTGAGAAGGTACTTAGGATTCTTCCTCCCAAATTCGATACCCTTGTTGTGACTCTAGAAGAGAGAAAAGACTTGAGTTAGTTCAGTCTAGATGAACTACAAGATTTCCTCATTAATCATGAACACAAATTGATTAGGTCAAGTATGTCATTAGAGAATGCATTTTCTGCGCAGGCATCTATAAATAGTGGAAGAGGAAGGGGGAGAGATAACTCTAGAGGCNATTTACACTGCGCAAAAAACTGAGTAGTTTGTGCACTGCACAGTGGTTTTGAGAACTCTGTCACGTATCTTGCTTGGTTTCAGAGCCACACATCTTGTTGGATGCAAGATCTGGTTTCAGAGTAGGTTCTATTAGAACTATTTCAAGAGAATAAACTTTGTTGAAAAGTGAAATATGGATTCTACCTCAATCTGCATCCTCCCACTTTTAGAGAAAAGAATTATGAGATGTGTTCCTTGACCATGAAGGCATTATTCCGAGGTCATGACATATGGAAAATAGTCGAAAATGGATATGTGAAACCAGTAGATCAGGAAATATACAATGCCCTCACACAAGCTGAGAAATATGTCTTGAAATATCAAAGAGAGAAGGATGGAAATGCGTTGTTTTACATACATCAATCCATGCACGAGAGCATACTTCCAAGATTTTTATCAACAAAGCAAGCAAAAGAAGCATGGGACATATTACAAACCTCTTATCAGGGTATGGAAAAAGTAAAGAATGCAAAACTGCATATTCTTAGAAGATATTTTTAAACTATGTCAATGAAAGATTCAGACACAGTAGATTCATTCTACAACTGTGTCATTGGTCTGATAAATTAGATTAAGTCTCATGGTGAAACCATAGAATATAGAAAAGCTATTGAGAAGGTACTTAGGATTCTTCCTCCCAAATTCGATACCCTTGTTGTGACTCTAGAAGAGAGAAAAGACTTGAGTTAGTTCAGTCTAGATGAACTACAAGATTCCCTCATTAATCATGAACACAAATTGATTAGGTCAAGTATGTCATTAGAGAATGCATTTTCTGCGCAGGCATCTATAAATAGTGGAAGAGGAAGGGGGAGAGATAACTCTAGAGGCAGAGGAAAAAGTTATGTCATAGATGGATGCAATAGAAATCCTGGAAATACTGGTGGAACAGGTCAAAACCCAAGTACCAGTCAACCAAGTGGTCATAGGACTGACAAGTCAAAGATTCAATGCCATCACTGTAAAAGGTATGGACATTATGCATATGAGTGCAGAAAAAGACAATATAATAAGAACAACCAAAGTCAAGATCAATCAAACAACACAAATAAACAAACTTATCATATGTTTATGGCATGCATTGTAGCAATGCCTAGTGCTACAGAAATGACTAATATAGTCTCACCAGTTGAATGCAATGTTTTTCAAGCAAGTCCATGTGACATATGGTATTTAAATTCAGGATGTAGTAACCACATGATAGGAAATATAGAATTGTTTTC
>JZKD02S0327227.1:0-19404 GCA_000966675.3 Picea glauca
TAATGGATTGGGGAACCATCTCCCAAACTGGGATATGGCCTTGGGGTGAGGTGAAATCATGAACTAGTGGAGTCGATGAGTTCGTAGGAGGCTCGTGAGGGAGGGGCTCTGCGACTAGTGGGGAGTCAGATATGAGAGAAGCCTCCCTGGGAGGAAGGGTATCCTTAATGTCAGTTTCTTTGGATGATACGACACATACCTGATTGGAAGGATGAAGGAGCGATGGTGAACCATGGTAAGTTCCTAACAATGATGGGTCTTTGAAAATTCCTGGCCCCATTTCGATGAGTGGGTATGCTTCAGGCTTAGTGTGGATGAGGGGAAGAATTTTATCGATGTTGGTAGAGGGGTTAGGCTCATAATGTGAAACTTGGTCAATTGTAATGATCTTCCCATTATGGGGGAACATCATGGTTCAAAAGATGGAAGAGGCAAATTCCTTCATAGCATACATGTAGCTACGACGAACAAGATATTGTAATTGAGTGGGACGTCGATAACTTCAATGTCAATGAGAATGGTCTTGCCCCCGAGTTCTATGGGGACATTTTGGAAGAGCCTTTCAGGAGAAGATGGTCGTCCGTCATAAGCTCTTAAGGTAATCACAGATGGTATGAGTTTGGGGGATCCATGTTTTTTCCATACAGACTTGGAAATGATGCATGTGGATGTGCCTTCATCGATGATGCACTAATGAACTGTAATGTTCCAAATTTTAACAGGTATTTGAAAAGCGATGAGATCGGGGAGTCGAGGTTTGTCGCTAGCGAGATCAAATGTGATGAGTTGAGTATCTACGGGGTCGAATTCCCCCAAGGTGGAAAGTAATGATTTCCACTAAGTGGGACAAGTTTGAAGGACTTCTAAGACATACATGGCAGCCGAGGACTGTGCTAAGTCATCGACCAAACTGTAATTATGAGCCTCCCTAGCCTGTGGGTTGTGTACATTCTTGCGCAATGGGATGTGAGGGATGCAAAGAGGTGTTTCCATGTTAGGGCAAGGGATCATTAAATGGGGTCTCATTGGTGTTGGGATTGTTTCTGCGGGAGTGGGAGAAGACTTAGAAAGTGAACGGTATTGACGACTACGTCTCTGTAGAACTTCTTCCTCACTAGTGAGGAGGATAGTATGATCTACGAGATTGTTTGGGTTGAGATATTGTCCCAAATGTGGTGGGGTAGATTGCATGTTCTGTTGGGTGTTCATCACACCCTGGTGCAGAATGGGGTTCTGCAGCACGGCTGAGGGAGGTTTTTGCATGTATTTTTGTGGGGCCTACTGAGGGGCAGGCAGTGCTGGAGGATGTGGTCCATTTTTTGAGTCTTTCATCCATTTAAAATCAACAATTTGTGGGAAATGATGAGTATAATGACCGAACTTACTGCAAAGGGTGCAAGGGAAGTTGGTTCAAAGATTATTTTTATTTTTCCCTTAATGTCTATTGTTATTTCCCCCCTGGGGGTTCTGATTTCCTTGGTTTTGGTTGCCCCCAGTAGGTTGGTTCCGTTGGGGGTGATTCACACCTTGACCTGGGTTTCTATTGTTCCATTTTTTTCCTTTCTTTTTGGCATTATTCGACTGATGGGTTGGATTTTCCATATTTAGTTGTTCAAAATTTTGATATTGCTAAATGGGAGAGGGTTGAACAAAATTCACCCTAGCGTGAGGGTGTCCTTGTGGTGGGGCCATGTGCAGTGGAGGACCGGGAAATGGAAAGTATAGATTATGTTGGGGTAGTGATTTGTAAGGTACATAGGAAGGAATCGCACTTTCGCTAGTACTTAGAGTATAAGATGAGGTAGAGGGAGTACCAGAACTTGTTTGGATAGGTGGGTGTGTTGTGGGTGTTGGCTGTGTCCCACTGATGGGTGGAGGAAGGGAAATAGAATATGGTTGTTGATAAGGGGTTGGGGGATAATAAGCGGTTCCTCCATATGTCGAAAGATATCGAGGTGTGTAATACATTGGTGTTTTTTGGGGTTGTGGTGTGTGGTGTGTGGTGTTACCAATCAATCCTTCTACTGAGTGAGACATCTTGGGTTTATCTTGGCCAAATGGCATGGGTTTTGGGAGATCAAGAAGTATTGTGTGCAAGTACACTGATTGTGAATACATGAGGTCATATTGTTGAGCCTTATTTATGGCTTCTTCTTCTAATTGAGGGAAGGTGGAAGGCACATCTTTACCGAGGAGAGAGACAAGTGATCTAAGAAACCAATCAAGGAATTGTTGTTTGGTGGTTTTTGCTTTGCACAAACTACGTCATTGATGCCACTCATGAATGTGATCAATGATATTTATGGCTGATGTTTGTTTAAAATTAGAGAGTAGTTCAAGACCATTGTCATGGCATATTGGTAATTGGAAAAAGGTAAAAAATGCTTTGGCCAAGGACTTGAAAGTTGCATGGGACCTTGATTTTTCATATACATACCATTTGGCTGATAGGCCAATGAGTGTGTATTAAAATAATCATAGTCTGATGGAATCATCCATAATGTTGTTGGAAGAGCACCATAAGTGGAAATTCATGACATGGTTGGCGGGGTCATCTCCTGCCTTTCCTTCAAACTTGGGGATATCTGAAGGTAGTTTGGTAGGCATTGCAGGCCATGTGGGGTCATGCAATATATGATCATTTGTGAGTTTGCTTAAATCTGGTATGTTGAGAGAGGCCAAGTATGACATCTGGAGTGGTGGTGGAGGGTTAGTTCCAGCCATGTTATGAGTGGTTTGTGAACCTAACCCTTGGGGGGGACTAGGTGGGTTTGTACTTCCCCTGTGAGAGGAAGTTGTCCCCGCACTTCCATGTAAGGGAGAGAGAGTGGACAATGGACCTTGGGAATTGGACCCAAGTAAGGTGGAACCAGGCAAAGATGATCCTAAGATAGTGGCACTCACTGGAGTGTGAGAAGGTGGAATTGATGAGTTGGAAAGACTAGGAACTCCCCATATAATAGGAGGGAGGTTTAGCAAGATTCTGGAATGACGGGGGTTCTGTGGGTCCCCTATGATGTCCGACTATCTAAGTGGATGTGCGCGAATGGTGGTGAGAGTAATAAATAAACAAGAGCCTTTGTTTGCAATTTTTGAACTTTACACGATATATATCTAAATCAAATGTAAGCAGAAGTGCATCATACATGAAGTGTTTTGATAAAGAAGCATATAGGTGGATAAGTGGATTTTGTCCGCGTGGGGAAAAAAAGAAAACAAATGCTCTTGTCCTAAAAGACGTAACGTCATTTCTCTCAAAATAGCATTGGACCTTCTAATAACACTTGACAGTGGGGTCTGAAGCCACTGAAAGAGAAACTAGTGAAGAAGGATCAAGTGATCAGTTATAATGAGGGGTAGAGGGGGCATATCCCAAAAGAACTAGAGATATTTCCCAATAGCCACACAAAAATCGATCAAGGTGCAATTGCAACCCACAATTTCCACCTCGGTAGATGTCCTAAAATTTGGTCACTAGGTACCTCAGTCAAAGTGCAACATTTAGATTTTCAACCTAAGAAATGGGTCACGGGTTGGATCTCATCCAAGAGGTGGGTGCCTGAAGGTGGGTTGCACAGAACAACCAGACCTCATCCTTCAACCCTTCACGGGTATCTCCCTACCTTATGGTGTTAGGAACACTTGACTTGGAGGATTTAACTTTCCCTATTTGACAACTTCTATTGTTTTGAAAATGTGAGAACCAGATAATGGGAATTTATTTAGATTCCTATCCCCGAAATCCTACCTAGACTAAAAGATTTCTTTTGTCATCTCCTGTGGAGGAAAACTTAGTGAGTTTTTAGAAAAAAATTAGATGTAGGTGTTTGAGATATTGGGGGTGTAAGACAATCTCATTGAAATTAAATGGGAATGGATAGTTTCGTCAAGAAAAGGGTGGGGTGTTTCGGAATCCCGTTGGAGGAAACTTACTTTGACCTCCACATTTCGAGATGAAAACTATGTGAGTCATAAGTGACTTTTGTGTGTGAATGAGTGAAAGTGTGCTAATGTTTTAATGAATTAGGTTTCACCTTGTTGCATGTGGACTTCGCTTGGTCCTTACAAGTGTTGATTACCTAATGAACTAAATGTCTTTGGTACAACCTTTCATAATTCAAAAGTCCCTAGGAAGCTAGCATGTGGACATGTGGGTCCGTTACTATTCCTTTAACTCCCTATTGTGATTTAATATAAGAAAGCTTTGAAACCATCCTAGATTGTGATCATGTGGGAATGTATGGGCCCATTAAAAAACCTTTAAAATTCCCTAGTGATTCAATCTAAGAAAGAAAATTTCAACACTATCCTATCTTTGTAGTATGTGGGAATGTATGGGCCCATTACCATCTTGAGAAGTGTTTGAAAAATAAACTAAGAGGAGTCCCGAGGGGGCTGTTGTCCTCTCCTAAAGGTTTTAGTCTTTTTAAGGGAGATGAAATTGTCCTACAACCTTTTTATGATTCTTAAGGTCACTTTGAAGCATGAGATAAGAGCATACTAAACGATTGTTATCCAACTTTTAGTCCCAATACAAGTTTTATGTGATTACAAATGATTCCAACTTATACTCTTAGTCAAAGCGAGCCATCCATGTAGCAAAATGAAAGCAAAAGAGGAAATAATGATTTTAAACCCCTAAGTGCCTATGTGTTTTGAGTAATCCCTTTATATGGAGAGGGAACTAAGTGTGGTGTAGATTACAACATGCATGGAATCATTTTTAAGAAGGCTAGGGGCCTTCCCCAAATCACAAAAAAGGCTTACAATGTCTATTTTTCTGCACAGGTGCACGGGTCTCAAAGTAGACAGAGGCGCACTGAGCACCTATGCACAAACTAAAAAAGACTTTTGGGCACAGGTGCACGAAGGGCACTGAACAACATAGTAATTTTGGCACACGTGCGCACGATGTGTGACTGTGGGCCAATAAACCCGTGCACACCTGTCACATGGTCGTGAAGAAAATTCTGAATGGAATTCTCTCAATTCATATTTGAATTGGATGTTTTGTAGGTCGTCTTGGGCCGGTTAAGGTACCTGTAGGTTAAATAAACCAAAAGAAGGGCTAGAAAAATCCAAATGGGGTAGGAAATTAATACCTTTCCCCATTGGATTCGCCAATTTTTTGTGCCTCTTTTGTCACCTAAATGAGAAAAATAGAGGTTCTTACAAGATCGGTTGGGTCAACTAAGAAAGACAACAGTAAAGGAAAGGGTTAGAAAAAGAAACATAAAAGATTAAGCTATGAATTAAACTAAGAAAAGAAAGAACAACTAAACTATTGAACATAACAACATAAGAACAAGAAACCAATAAGACTCATGTCACCAATGGAAAGGATTGTATTAGTGAAAAGAAAACACCGAAAAGAAATAGGACTTTGGGTCCCTTCTTCCTCCAAGGGAGGGCTCTTGGACCCCCACAATTGAGCCCTTCTTACAACTTTGAAACTTGAAAGAAAAGGTGAAAGATTCCCAAGCTAATCCACTGAAAAGGTGAGGTGGATTGCCCAAATGGAATGATGCAAGTATTCTCTTGACGAGAAAAGAGGATTCCCCAAGAGAATAGAAACAACATAACCTTGCAAATGAATTCCTTGAAAATGTAGTGCACCCATGGCCTTGCTTTATAGCATCGCATTGAGGTATTGTGCAACCATCTTTTAGTGTGAAAAGGGGTTTTTTAGGGAATTTTTAGGTCTTTGACCAGCCACCCAGTAGGATCCCGCCGAGATTTGGATGTCAAATCAACTTGGAAGATAAACCAGAAGTGGGTGGGAGGCTGGTCAATCTCATAAATGTGTCGTTCTCAGGTGTGCGTGGCTTTTAGTGACCACAGTCACGCATTGTGCACATGTGCACTTTTCTTGCATTTCTGGATGATGCATGTGCGTGCGTGCCCTGTGTAGTCATAGCACACCTTGATTTTATAACTAGTTGTATAGTTTTGGACCTTTTGGAAATGCATTTTTGGTAATTTTGGTCTATGGGTGAACTCATAGTTGTTTGAAGATGCTGGATTCTTGTAACCATTTGCGGATGAAATTTCAATGATAACACTTAGTACAGAAGTCATTTTGAAGAAAGCACTTGTCTTATTGAGTGAAGGAGACTTGGAAGAAAAGAAACATAATCATTCTTGAGGACAAGGCTCCAAGTTCCAGGTTTGATTAATTAAGTTGATAAGATTCAAAGTTGCACATGACAAGTTGATAACTACCACTTTACAAGTAAAAATTGTAGTTGNGATGAGTGGGTATGCTTCAGGCTTAGTGTGGATGAGGGGAAGAATTTTATCGATGTTGGTAGAGGGGTTAGGCTCATAATGTGAAACTTGGTCAATTGTAATGATCTTCCCATTATGGGGGAACATCATGGTTCAAAAGATGGAAGAGGCAAATTCCTTCATAGCATACATGTAGCTACGACGAACAAGATATTGTAATTGAGTGGGACGTCGATAACTTCAATGTCAATGAGAATGGTCTTGCCCCCGAGTTCTATGGGGACATTTTGGAAGAGCCTTTCAGGAGAAGATGGTCGTCCGTCATAAGCTCTTAAGGTAATCACAGATGGTATGAGTTTGGGGGATCCATGTTTTTTCCATACAGACTTGGAAATGATGCATGTGGATGTGCCTTCATCGATGATGCACTAATGAACTGTAATGTTCCAAATTTTAACAGGTATTTGAAAAGCGATGAGATCGGGGAGTCGAGGTTTGTCGCTAGCGAGATCAAATGTGATGAGTTGAGTATCTACGGGGTCGAATTCCCCCAAGGTGGAAAGTAATGATTTCCACTAAGTGGGACAAGTTTGAAGGACTTCTAAGACATACATGGCAGCCGAGGACTGTGCTAAGTCATCGACCAAACTGTAATTATGAGCCTCCCTAGCCTGTGGGTTGTGTACATTCTTGCGCAATGGGATGTGACGGATGCGAAGAGGTGTTTCCATGTTAGGGAAAGGGATCATCAAATGGGGTCTCATTGGTGTTGGGATTGTTTCTGCGGGAGTGGGAGAAGACTTAGAAAGTGAACGGTATTGACAACTACGTGTCTGTAGAACTTCTTCCTCACTAGTGAGGAGGATAGTATGATCTACGAGATTGTTTGGGTTGAGATATTGTCCCAACTGTGGTGGGGTAGATTGCATGTTCTGTTGGGTGTTCATCACACCCTGGTGCAGAATGGGGTTCTGCAGCACGGCTGGGGGAGGTTTTTGCATGTATTTTTGTGGGGCCTGCTGAGGGGCAGGTGGTGCTGGAGGATGTGGTCCATTTTTTGAGTCTTTCATCCATTTAAAATCAACAATTTGTGGGAAATTATGAGTATAATGACCCAACTTACTGCAAAGGGTGCAAGGGAAGTTGGTTCAAAGATTATTGTTATTTTTCCCTTAACGTCTATTGTTATTTCCCCCCTGGGGGTTCTGATTTCCTTGGTTCTGGTTGCCCCCAGTAGGTTGGTTCCGTTGGGGGTGATTCACACCTTGACCTGGGTTTCTATTGTTCTATTTTTTTCCTTTCTTTTTGGCATTATTCGACTGATGGGTTGGATTTTCCATATTTAGTTGTTCAAAATTTTGATATTGCTAAATGGGAGAGGGTTAAACAAAATTCACCCCAGCGTGAGGGTGTCCTTGTGGTGGGGCCATGTGCAGTGGAGGACTGGGAAATGGAAAGTACATATTATGTTGGGTTAGTGATTTGTAAGGTACATAGGAAGGCATCGCACTTTCGCTAGTACTTAGAGTATAAGATGAGGTAGAGGGAGTACCAGAACTTATTTGGATAGGTGGGTGTGTTGTGGGTGTTGGCTGTGGCCCACTGATGGGTGGAGGAAGGGAAATAGAATATGGTTGTTGATAAGGGGTTGGGGGATAATAAGCGGTTCCTCCATATGTCGGAAGATATCGAGGTGTGTAATACATTGGTGATTTTTGGGGTTGTGGTGTGTGGTGTGTGGTGTTACCAATCAATCCTTCTACTGAGTGAGACATCTCGGGTTTATCTTGGCCAAATGGCACGGGTTTTGGGAGATCAAGAAGTATTGTGTGCAAGTACACTGATTGTGAATACATGAGGTCATATTGTTGAGCCTTATTGATGGCTTCTTCTTCTAATTGAGGGAAGGTGGAAGTCACATCTTTACCGAGGAGAGAGACAAGTGATCTAAGAAACCAATCAAGGAATTGTTGTTTGGTGGTTTTTGCTTTGCACAAACTACGTCATTGATGCCACTCATGAATGTGATCAATGATATTTATGGCTGATGTTTGTTTAAAATTAGAGAGTAGTTCAAGACCATTGTCATGGCATATTGGTAATTGGAAAAAGGTAAAAAATGCTTTGGCCAAGGACTTGAAAGTTGCATGGGACCTTGATTTTTCATATACATACCATTTGGCTGATAGGCCAATGAGTGTGTATTAAAATAATCATAGTCTGATGGAATCATCCATAATGTTGTTGGAAGAGCACCATAAGTGGAAATTCATGACATGGTTGGCGGGGTCATCTCCTGCCTTTCCTTCAAACTTGGGGATATCTGAAGGTAGTTTGGTAGGCATTGCAGGCCATGTGGGGTCATGCAATATATGATCATTTGTGAGTTTGCTTAAATCTGGTATGTTGAGAGAGGCCAAGTATGACATCTGGAGTGGTGGTGGAGGGTTAGTTCCAGCCATGTTATGAGTGGTTTGTGAACCTAACCCTTGGGGGGGACTAGGTGGGTTTGTACTTCCCCTGTGAGAGGAAGTTGTCCCCGCACTTCCATGTAAGGGAGAGAGAGTGGACAATGGACCTTGGGAATTGGACCCAAGTAAGGTGGAACCAGGCAAAGATGATCCTAAGATAGTGGCACTCACTGGAGTGTGAGAAGGTGGAATTGATGAGTTGGAAAGACTAGGAACTCCCCATATAATAGGAGGGAGGTTTAGCAAGATTCTGGAATGACGGGGGTTCTGTGGGTCCCCTATGATGTCCGACTATCTAAGTGGATGTGCGCGAATGGTGGTGAGAGTAATAAATAAACAAGAGCCTTTGTTTGCAATTTTTGAACTTTACACGATATATATCTAAATCAAATGTAAGCAGAAGTGCATCATACATGAAGTGTTTTGATAAAGAAGCATATAGGTGGATAAGTGGATTTTGTCCGCGTGGGGAAAAAAAGAAAACAAATGCTCTTGTCCTAAAAGACGTAACGTCATTTCTCTCAAAATAGCATTGGACCTTCTAATAACACTTGACAGTGGGGTCTGAAGCCACTGAAAGAGAAACTAGTGAAGAAGGATCAAGTGATCAGTTATAATGAGGGGTAGAGGGGGCATATCCCAAAAGAACTAGAGATATTTCCCAATAGCCACACAAAAATCGATCAAGGTGCAATTGCAACCCACAATTTCCACCTCGGTAGATGTCCTAAAATTTGGTCACTAGGTACCTCAGTCAAAGTGCAACATTTAGATTTTCAACCTAAGAAATGGGTCACGGGTTGGATCTCATCCAAGAGGTGGGTGCCTGAAGGTGGGTTGCACAGAACAACCAGACCTCATCCTTCAACCCTTCACGGGTATCTCCCTACCTTATGGTGTTAGGAACACTTGACTTGGAGGATTTAACTTTCCCTATTTGACAACTTCTATTGTTTTGAAAATGTGAGAACCAGATAATGGGAATTTATTTAGATTCCTATCCCCGAAATCCTACCTAGACTAAAAGATTTCTTTTGTCATCTCCTGTGGAGGAAAACTTAGTGAGTTTTTAGAAAAAAATTAGATGTAGGTGTTTGAGATATTGGGGGTGTAAGACAATCTCATTGAAATTAAATGGGAATGGATAGTTTCGTCAAGAAAAGGGTGGGGTGTTTCGGAATCCCGTTGGAGGAAACTTACTTTGACCTCCACATTTCGAGATGAAAACTATGTGAGTCATAAGTGACTTTTGTGTGTGAATGAGTGAAAGTGTGCTAATGTTTTAATGAATTAGGTTTCACCTTGTTGCATGTGGACTTCGCTTGGTCCTTACAAGTGTTGATTACCTAATGAACTAAATGTCTTTGGTACAACCTTTCATAATTCAAAAGTCCCTAGGAAGCTAGCATGTGGACATGTGGGTCCGTTACTATTCCTTTAACTCCCTATTGTGATTTAATATAAGAAAGCTTTGAAACCATCCTAGATTGTGATCATGTGGGAATGTATGGGCCCATTAAAAAACCTTTAAAATTCCCTAGTGATTCAATCTAAGAAAGAAAATTTCAACACTATCCTATCTTTGTAGTATGTGGGAATGTATGGGCCCATTACCATCTTGAGAAGTGTTTGAAAAATAAACTAAGAGGAGTCCCGAGGGGGCTGTTGTCCTCTCCTAAAGGTTTTAGTCTTTTTAAGGGAGATGAAATTGTCCTACAACCTTTTTATGATTCTTAAGGTCACTTTGAAGCATGAGATAAGAGCATACTAAACGATTGTTATCCAACTTTTAGTCCCAATACAAGTTTTATGTGATTACAAATGATTCCAACTTATACTCTTAGTCAAAGCGAGCCATCCATGTAGCAAAATGAAAGCAAAAGAGGAAATAATGATTTTAAACCCCTAAGTGCCTATGTGTTTTGAGTAATCCCTTTATATGGAGAGGGAACTAAGTGTGGTGTAGATTACAACATGCATGGAATCATTTTTAAGAAGGCTAGGGGCCTTCCCCAAATCACAAAAAAGGCTTACAATGTCTATTTTTCTGCACAGGTGCACGGGTCTCAAAGTAGACAGAGGCGCACTGAGCACCTATGCACAAACTAAAAAAGACTTTTGGGCACAGGTGCACGAAGGGCACTGAACAACATAGTAATTTTGGCACACGTGCGCACGATGTGTGACTGTGGGCCAATAAACCCGTGCACACCTGTCACATGGTCGTGAAGAAAATTCTGAATGGAATTCTCTCAATTCATATTTGAATTGGATGTTTTGTAGGTCGTCTTGGGCCGGTTAAGGTACCTGTAGGTTAAATAAACCAAAAGAAGGGCTAGAAAAATCCAAATGGGGTAGGAAATTAATACCTTTCCCCATTGGATTCGCCAATTTTTTGTGCCTCTTTTGTCACCTAAATGAGAAAAATAGAGGTTCTTACAAGATCGGTTGGGTCAACTAAGAAAGACAACAGTAAAGGAAAGGGTTAGAAAAAGAAACATAAAAGATTAAGCTATGAATTAAACTAAGAAAAGAAAGAACAACTAAACTATTGAACATAACAACATAAGAACAAGAAACCAATAAGACTCATGTCACCAATGGAAAGGATTGTATTAGTGAAAAGAAAACACCGAAAAGAAATAGGACTTTGGGTCCCTTCTTCCTCCAAGGGAGGGCTCTTGGACCCCCACAATTGAGCCCTTCTTACAACTTTGAAACTTGAAAGAAAAGGTGAAAGATTCCCAAGCTAATCCACTGAAAAGGTGAGGTGGATTGCCCAAATGGAATGATGCAAGTATTCTCTTGACGAGAAAAGAGGATTCCCCAAGAGAATAGAAACAACATAACCTTGCAAATGAATTCCTTGAAAATGTAGTGCACCCATGGCCTTGCTTTATAGCATCGCATTGAGGTATTGTGCAACCATCTTTTAGTGTGAAAAGGGGTTTTTTAGGGAATTTTTAGGTCTTTGACCAGCCACCCAGTAGGATCCCGCCGAGATTTGGATGTCAAATCAACTTGGAAGATAAACCAGAAGTGGGTGGGAGGCTGGTCAATCTCATAAATGTGTCGTTCTCAGGTGTGCGTGGCTTTTAGTGACCACAGTCACGCATTGTGCACATGTGCACTTTTCTTGCATTTCTGGATGATGCATGTGCGTGCGTGCCCTGTGTAGTCATAGCACACCTTGATTTTATAACTAGTTGTATAGTTTTGGACCTTTTGGAAATGCATTTTTGGTAATTTTGGTCTATGGGTGAACTCATAGTTGTTTGAAGATGCTGGATTCTTGTAACCATTTGCGGATGAAATTTCAATGATAACACTTAGTACAGAAGTCATTTTGAAGAAAGCACTTGTCTTATTGAGTGAAGGAGACTTGGAAGAAAAGAAACATAATCATTCTTGAGGACAAGGCTCCAAGTTCCAGGTTTGATTAATTAAGTTGATAAGATTCAAAGTTGCACATGACAAGTTGATAACTACCACTTTACAAGTAAAAATTGTAGTTGAGGTAGCAGTCTTTGAAATGTACGATACTTGGTATCATATCATGTGAGCATGTTGATATGAATTCTTAATGTAATCATTTACCAGAAAAAAGTAATATATCCTCTAGGAGAAACTTCCTTTGTTGGTTCCAAGTTACCATAGATGAATGTTTGTGTTAATTTTTAAGCTATTATTAAGTTTCTTTTCAATTTACTAGATAACCATATCATAGATAGGATAACTGAGAGAAACACAATCACAATATACACAACATATTTCCTGGGAAATCCTCATGGGGGAGAAAACCCATAAAAAAATTCCTTAATATATATAGCCAATACAATTCCAACACAATAAACCAAACATTAGAGAATATTATCCATTGTGAAATGTGCCTCTCTCTTCCTTCTTCTCCCAACTATATCTACGAAAATTGTGCACTAAGTGAGAGAATGAGTGAGTGATAAAATGAGGCACTGACTTCCTTTATTTATACAAACTGACAGGTGCTGGAAAGGTGTCTCTTCATTGGACAGGGCCGACTTGTCTTCTTAGTGGGTAAAACCACTTTAGTTAGCCTAGGGGCCAACTTCCGAATTTGCATAATATATTTAGGGTTTGACCAATCCACAAAGGGGATTTGGTCAATTACAATGCTCGACATGATAAATCCACAAAAGGAGATTGATATAATGAATAATAACTCAATAATAAATAGAATAGTCTTTTCCGTTACAATATTTCAACACTCCCCCTTAACAATAAGGGTATTCTACAACATCATTAGGAGAGAGATAGGGAAGAGACATCAACAACATCCGAAACATTGACTAGCATATTTATAAATCATTAGATTTTTTTCTCATCATCAATATCATCATCCATGGAAGGGAGATGGAATGGCATCAACATCATCTGCATCAACATGGATTAGTATAACACTAATACATCATCATCATCAATAACAATAGAAGGATGATACAACATTAACAACAACAACATCACAACACAAAGGATGGATCATCATAAACAACAAAAACATCCCATCACGAAGGTTGGAGCATCATCAACAACAACAACATCACATCACGAAGGATGGTGTATCATCAACATCAACACTAGACTAGAAATATTCAACATGAAGTTGGCATCTCAACAACATTGACACGAAGCTATAGATATGATATTAAGGTTTAAGATATTATTAGGTTTCTTTTCACTTTACTAGATAACCATAGCATAGATAGGATCATTTATAGAAACATAATCACAAGATACACAATATTTATATGGGGAAACCCTCATGGTGGAGAAAACCCAGTAAAAACTTCCTTAATATAGATAGCCAATATAATGCCAAGATGTTGGCCCTAGGCGAAGTTTTGAGGGAACCTTGGTTAGGTTTGGAACAATTTTTGGACTTCGACACATTGGTCAAGAAAGGAGTGCCCAGGCAGAGATGAGATCACGGATCTCACCGATTTTGCGGGCCATGTGGACACAGTAAGGGGTCTCTATGGTTTTGTAATGGGGTTATGGGATGTCAACCCATGGGATTTTCCCATGTTAGGCATTATTGCAAGGAATTGTAAAAGTATAAATAAAAGATGGATGTATGGTAGAAGTAGTAGGGTTTTGGGAAGCTAAGTGAAAGTAATGTGATTAGCTTTGTGCAAGGAATGTATGTGAATGAGGCTTTGTGATTGATAGATAATTGGCTCTATGCCTTGAACTAGTTTTGGAAGGAGGATCGAGTGCTCAGTGTGCAGATATCTTCTCCTATGCAAAGCTCAACTCTGTGTCTTAGTGCACATGAGTCACTGAATGTAATATAATGAAGAATAATAAAGAAGATGAAGCAGTTGGTGGATGTAGCCCTGTTATTGGATAAATCTGTAATTGCGGACACAAACCGATCTCCCTAGATCCACTTGGATCTAGAACAAAGCAAAATAGAATAGGACGCTTTCTTTAAGTTTTAAATATTGAATTTACTAAGAGGCAAGAATCATGGACATACCTTATGATCGCCTCCTATAGTCTTTGTTGCTCCCGCTTCGCTCCAGTTCTCTTGTGAAGTCAAGATCAAAACAACACAAACCAACCAAAGTGATAGCGATAGAATAAACTCAATATAAACCTATGTATGTGATCAAGGAATCATACAAT
The DNA here is from genome assembly GCA_000966675.3 of Picea glauca. Taxonomy (NCBI): domain Eukaryota; kingdom Viridiplantae; phylum Streptophyta; class Pinopsida; order Pinales; family Pinaceae; genus Picea; species Picea glauca. The sequence continues at coordinate 14,364 of JZKD02S0327227.1, forward strand.
AAAACACAACAAGCTTTATNACTAAACTATTGAACATAACAACATAAGAACAAGAAACCAATAAGACTCATGTCACCAATGGAAAGGATTGTATTAGTGAAAAGAAAACACCGAGAAGAAATAGGACTTTGGGTCCCTTCTTCCTCCAAGGGAGGGCTCTTGGACCCCCACAATTGATCCCTTCTTACAACTTTGAAACTTGAAAGAAAAGGTGAAAGATTCCCAAGCTAATCCACTGAAAAGGTGAGGTGGATTGCCCAAATGGACTGATGCAAGTATGCTCTTCACGAGAAAAGAGGATTCCCCGAGAGAATAACAACAGCATAACCTTGCAAATGAATTCCTTGAAAATGTAGTGCACCCATGGCCTTGCTTTATAGCATCGCATTGAGGTATTGTGCAACCATCTTTTAGTGTGAAAAGGGGTTGTTTAGGGCATTTTTAGGTCTTTGACGAGCCACCCAGTAGGATCCCGTCGAGATTTGGATGTCAAATCAACTTGGAAGATAAACTAGAAGTGGGTGGGAGGCTGGTCAATCTCATAAATGTGTCGTTCTCAGGTGTGCGTGGCTTTTAGTGACCACAGTCACGCATTGTGCACATGTGAACTTTTCTTGCGTTTCTGGATGACGCATGTGTGTGCGTGCCCTGTGTAGTCATAGCACACCTTGATTTTATAACTAGTTGTATAGTTTTGGACCTTTTGGAAATGCATTTTTGGTAATTTTGGTCAAAGGGTGAACTCATAGTTTTTTGAAGATGCTGGATTCTTGTAACCATTTGCGGATGAAATTTCAGTGATAACACTTAGTACAGAAGTCATTTTGAAGAAAGCACTTGTCATATTGAGTGAAGGAGACTTGGAAGAAAAGAAACACAATCATTCTTGAGGACAAGGCTCCAAGTTCCAGGTTTGATTAATTAAGTTGATAAGATTCAAAGTTGCACATGACAAGTTGATAACTACCACTTTACAAGTAAAAATTGTAGTTGAGGTAGCAGTCTTTGAAATGTACGATACTTGGTATCATATCATGTGAGCATGTTGATATGAATTCTTAATGTAATCATTTACCAGAAAAAAGTAATATATCCTCTAGGAGAAACTTCCTTTGTTGGTTCCAAGTTACCATAGATGAATGTTTGTGTTAATTTTTAAGCTATTATTAAGTTTCTTTTCAATTTACTAGATAACCATATCATAGATAGGATAACTGAGAGAAACACAATCACAATATACACAACATATTTCCTGGGAAATCCTCATGGGGGAGAAAACCCATAAAAAAATTCCTTAATATATATAGCCAATACAATTCCAACACAATAAACCAAACATTAGAGAATATTATCCATTGTGAAATGTGCCTCTCTCTTCCTTCTTCTCCCAACTATATCTACGAAAATTGTGCACTAAGTGAGAGAATGAGTGAGTGATAAAATGAGGCACTGACTTCCTTTATTTATACAAACTGACAGGTGCTGGAAAGGTGTCTCTTCATTGGACAGGGCCGACTTGTCTTCTTAGTGGGTAAAACCACTTTAGTTAGCCTAGGGGCCAACTTCCGAATTTGCATAATATATTTAGGGTTTGACCAATCCACAAAGGGGATTTGGTCAATTACAATGCTCGACATGATAAATCCACAAAAGGAGATTGATATAATGAATAATAACTCAATAATAAATAGAATAGTCTTTTCCGTTACAATATTTCAACACTCCCCCTTAACAATAAGGGTATTCTACAACATCATTAGGAGAGAGATAGGGAAGAGACATCAACAACATCCGAAACATTGACTAGCATATTTATAAATCATTAGATTTTTTTCTCATCATCAATATCATCATCCATGGAAGGGAGATGGAATGGCATCAACATCATCTGCATCAACATGGATTAGTATAACACTAATACATCATCATCATCAATAACAATAGAAGGATGATACAACATTAACAACAACAACATCACAACACAAAGGATGGATCATCATAAACAACAAAAACATCCCATCACGAAGGTTGGAGCATCATCAACAACAACAACATCACATCACGAAGGATGGTGTATCATCAACATCAACACTAGACTAGAAATATTCAACATGAAGTTGGCATCTCAACAACATTGACACGAAGCTATAGATATGATATTAAGGTTTAAGATATTATTAGGTTTCTTTTCACTTTACTAGATAACCATAGCATAGATAGGATCATTTATAGAAACATAATCACAAGATACACAATATTTATATGGGGAAACCCTCATGGTGGAGAAAACCCAGTAAAAACTTCCTTAATATAGATAGCCAATATAATGCCAAGATGTTGGCCCTAGGCGAAGTTTTGAGGGAACCTTGGTTAGGTTTGGAACAATTTTTGGACTTCGACACATTGGTCAAGAAAGGAGTGCCCAGGCAGAGATGAGATCACGGATCTCACCGATTTTGCGGGCCATGTGGACACAGTAAGGGGTCTCTATGGTTTTGTAATGGGGTTATGGGATGTCAACCCATGGGATTTTCCCATGTTAGGCATTATTGCAAGGAATTGTAAAAGTATAAATAAAAGATGGATGTATGGTAGAAGTAGTAGGGTTTTGGGAAGCTAAGTGAAAGTAATGTGATTAGCTTTGTGCAAGGAATGTATGTGAATGAGGCTTTGTGATTGATAGATAATTGGCTCTATGCCTTGAACTAGTTTTGGAAGGAGGATCGAGTGCTCAGTGTGCAGATATCTTCTCCTATGCAAAGCTCAACTCTGTGTCTTAGTGCACATGAGTCACTGAATGTAATATAATGAAGAATAATAAAGAAGATGAAGCAGTTGGTGGATGTAGCCCTGTTATTGGATAAATCTGTAATTGCGGACACAAACCGATCTCCCTAGATCCACTTGGATCTAGAACAAAGCAAAATAGAATAGGACGCTTTCTTTAAGTTTTAAATATTGAATTTACTAAGAGGCAAGAATCATGGACATACCTTATGATCGCCTCCTATAGTCTTTGTTGCTCCCGCTTCGCTCCAGTTCTCTTGTGAAGTCAAGATCAAAACAACACAAACCAACCAAAGTGATAGCGATAGAATAAACTCAATATAAACCTATGTATGTGATCAAGGAATCATACAATAAAACACAACAAGCTTTATTGGAAAGAATCATATTACTGTATCATATTAAATGTGAAAGAGAGATTACAACCATTGCCTTGATGTCATAAGGTCCCTTCCAATTGTCCTTCATTCCCCAGACACTTCTTGCTCCAAGGATTCTGAAACCATAGATCTGATAGCTACTCACAATCTATCTTGACAAAGAAAATCTCAAAGTCACTCTAACCAAGACAAATCTAACAAGCTCAAGAACCAACAAAGCTAACCCAAGCTCAAGCTAACTTTCTCCATGAGAACTCCTCTCCTTTTATAATTTGAAGAGGATAATCTGAGGAGGTTAGGATGATCCCACTAAATCATGAAAGTGAGTAAGATCCAAACCATTCAGATTCCACCTCACCATAGAAGCTTCCCCTTCTAGAAGATTCGAGAAAACGATCATTTTTCCCACGTGCTGGAATTCTTGCACCCTAGCTATAGAGAAACCTGTGAACACCTCACACCCTGGCTATAGTGAAAACTATGAGAATGGGTCATTCTCGCATCCTGCCTATATAGCAACCTATGAACTTCCCTTTTTATAAGGTTTTAACATAGGAAAAAGCAATTTCTTTTCTCAGGAGAAGTTCTTCTCCCTTCTCTCTTTAGGAAATCAGGCCACTGTGACCCCTCTAAAGGCAATAGATAGGTTTACATCATTAAAAATCATAGGGATGACGAAAATAATGTGTAATAGAGATCCCCCCAAAGGATGAAGTTAGAATAGAGTGATAGTTGAAATACTTTGTTGAGTGTGTGTAGGTAACAAGGAACAGTCGGTCGGAAACCTGTCAACAAACAAGGAAATACAGTTCAATACTATATCATCACTGAGGTAGGCATTCCCATACTCAGAATACAAATGACTCAAAGCATAAATGTCGACATGCGAAGATCCATGTCAAGTAAGACAGGTCATGGCCACCAAACATACANTGTATCATATTAAATGTGAAAGAGAGATTACAACCATTGCCTTGATGTCATAAGGTCCCTTCCAATTGTCCTTCATTCCCCAGACACTTCTTGCTCCAAGGATTCTGAAACCATATATCTGATAGCTACTCACAATCTATCTTGACAAAGAAAATCTCAAAGTCACTCTAACCAAGACAAATCTAACAAGCTCAAGAACCAACAAAGCTAACCCAAGCTCAAGCTAACTTTCTCCATGAGAACTCCTCTCCTTTTATAATTTGAAGAGGATAAGCTGAGGAGGTTAGGATGATCCCACTAAATCATGAAAGCGAGTAAGATCAAAACCATTCAGATGCCACCTCACCATAAAAGCTTCCCCTTCTAGAAGATTCGAGAAAACGATCATTTTTCCCACGTGCTGGAATTCTTTCACCCTAGCTATAGAGAAACCTGTGAACACCTCGCACCCTGGCTATAGTGAAAACTACGAGAATGGGTCATTCTCGCATCCTGCCTATATAGCAACCTGTGAACTTCCCTTTTTATAAGGTTTTAACATAGGAAAAAGCAATTTCTTTTATCATGAGAAGTTCTTCTCCCTTCTCTCTTTAGGAACTCAGGCCACTGTGACCCCTCTAAAGGAAATAGATAGGTTTACATCATTAAAAATCATAGGGATGACGAAAATAATGTGTAACATAGAGTCCCCCAAAGGATGAAGTTAGAATAGAGTGATAGTTGAAATACTTTGTTGAGTGTGTGTAGGTAACAAGGAACAGTCGGTCGGAAACCTGTCAACAAACAAGGAAATACAGTACAATAATATATCATCACTGAGGTAGGGATTCCCATACTCAGAATACAAATGACTCAAAGCATAAATGTCGACATGCGAAGATCCATGTCAAGTAAGACAGGTCATGGCCACCAAACATACACTGTGGATCCATGCCAATATG
>JZKD02S0327249.1:0-19404 GCA_000966675.3 Picea glauca
TAATAACTGGACCCAAGTCTGAGGCACCCCTACTACATGAGGCTTCATAGAAGGGGGGAGATCCTCGATCTCGGCCATAGGTACAGTACGAGTGAGCGCAGTGAGGTTGTGCTCCACTTGTCGCAGAACTTTGTCAGCCTATCTGCCTGGGGGTCCCCCTGCAACTATTGGTCCTTCGATTGTTATTGGTCCTGCCTCAGGTTGAGGACATCACCGAGTCCTAGCGAAGTCCACTGGTCACACAAGCTCCACATCTGTACATAATAGATACACAAGTCCATACTCTATACACACATAAAAAGGATATATATGAAAAAGTTAAAAATTAAATAAAATTCAAAAAGTGTGTTACCTATATCGCCTCGCTCCTTGTCAAGAGGAACATGCATGTATGGGTCTCTAGTGAAGTTGATCCCGAAATATGGGTAATCCTCAATCAGTGGGATCTATTATGCCCACAAGTCAAAGAATTTGTCATCAAAGGCCTCTATGGTCCTCCCTCCACCCTATCAAGGCAACAACGTTGCCCACCTGGTCATTGCTAGGAAGGAGGCTACATGCCCCCGTACCATCTCTCTAGGACTAAGACTGGGCACCCTATCGAAGAAGAAGGAGAAAAAAATGGTGTCAAACCCGAAGTTCTTGTTAGTACGACGCTGATACTATGTAAGCTGCCTCTTCATGCATATCATCATTATCGTGCTCCAGTAAAAACATTTGGCCTCCAAACACTGAATGGCACAATGCATGTCTGCTTGGGAGCCCTGGTGAAGGGTTGCAGATCCAGTAATCTTCCCGATCAAGAGTAAGATCACACACAAAGATAGGTTGGTGATCTTGTGGATTGGCACCTGAGAACCTACCTTATCAGTGTTGGCCTCACAGTACATCTGAATATAATCCTCGATGTTGAAGGGTCCCAGAGGAAACATCCTCAAGTTAATTGGTTCCCCTCCCCTCGAGAGGCCAGTTAAAAAGTATATATTCTCTGTGGTGGGGGTCAGTGATTGACCCTATAGCACAAAGGCTTCTGCATCAGAATGTCAATACTCCACAAGAGAATTAAGCAGCCTCGGTTATACCCTCATGAACAAACATTGGTATAACTTCCATAGTCCACACTGTTTTAGTGCGACAATGGCTATAGGTCCTCTTCGACCAAAATATCAATATCTTCATGCTCCCTCTCCCTCCAGTGAACATACATCCTGTTTCATGGAAAAATGGAGGAGATTCAGTACTTGCATTTTATTTTTTCAAAGTCTTCCAAGGTGTACATGGGTTTTTTGTACACAATTGCGTATGTATGCGGGTTGGTGGGTTTTTTTCCGAGTACATACGTGGGTTGGCCTTGGACAAGGTACACGTAGGAACACTCTTTTTACAAGAGCGCACCCCCTCAAAACCTAAAATTAAAGCATAAAAGATGAATTGAATTGCAAGAGGGAGTGATTTGTACTTACTTGGTCCAAGGAGAAATTCATTTTGTCCACTGAATCTCCCAGAATCTACTCTTTTAGCAAAGGGGTCTTTTCACCTTTTGGTCGATTTTCAAATTGCAATGGTAAAAATGAATTGTCAACTTCTATTTATAGACTTTTTTGCCCCTTTTTGGCCCTTTTTAACCCCCTTTGTCATTTTTCCTGGCTTGGTGATCACTTGATTCCACTTTTGAGTTTCTTATTGGTCGTTCCAGTACTCTTTTTCTTTCGGTTTGGCAATTTTTTGTGATGGGTCACTTTTTGGGTATCCTTTGGTAAAAGTCATTTTTTTCCAACTTTATGCATAAAAGTTAGGATTTCATTACCACTTTCTGCATCTTGTTGTCTTTTTCTCTTTGCCATAGGATCGTCCCCATCAAAGTGTGATATAGAACCTTCACAACTGCTCTAGAAGTGTCGTAATTAGGTGGTAGATCCTACATTTACATGGATGCCCTAGGTAGATCCTTGTTGCATTTTTGCATCCATGCTGTTAGTAATGACTATAGGTTTGGGATTCCTTGTTAGTCCTGTCATGATTACGAGAGAAATCCTCATTCGTTTGATGCACCATCATTCTAGGACTTACCCTCAGAACTCCCAAATGATCAGGCTTTGTTTTCTTTCAAGCTCTCTTTTAAATTTGAAAGCAACATCCAACGAGACTGTATTTATTATTTTCGATCTCGTCTGGATTAACTGAGAAAAATAGCTCCCTAGAGTCTTCTTTAATCCCTTTTCATACTCTCTAAAAATGAAAATATTTCCGAGCGATTTTGTTTCTCTTCATGCTCGCCAAACTCAAATTTGAAGGCACATCTTTGCAGTGGTATTTTACCCCTTTTTCGGTCTGGACGATTAATTTTATGAATAATGTATGCTCTAGGAACTTCAGTTCGCTAGAAGAGTATTCTCAGGCATAAGTTTAACCCTTTTTTGGGCCTGAGGGACTAAATCTTTGAAAAAACAACATTCTCCTTGGTTTTGGTTTATCACCTTTTTCAGGCCTTGGAGATTACTTACGAAAACGAAACCCCCCCAGAGTCCATAGTTAATCTCTTTTTAGACTCCCTAAAATTGAAAATATCATCGAGTGACCTTGTTCCTTCACACTCATTAAATTTGTCCAGAAGAACATCTACTGGCATGAGTTTAACCCTTTTTCCAGCCTATAGATTATAGTGGAAAAATGTACGCCTCGGGAGATTCGTCTCGCCGGGAGAGTTCTTCTTAGTTACTTTTATAATTTTTTGGGATAAGGAGACTAAACTTAGAAAAAGTATGTGAGTCCATAGTTAAGCTCTTTTCAGACTCCTTAAAATTGAAAATATTGACGAGTGATCTTGTCTTTGTCACACTCGTTAAAATGGTTTTGAATAGATGTCTTTTTAGTGCAAGTTTAACCCTTTTTCAAATCGACCAGACTATCTCCAAAAAAGGTACTCTTTGGAGTCTTATTTTTCATTTTTTCAGACTCTCTAAACGTGAAAAAACTACTGAGCTTACGTTCTCTGAGCTCCTAAAAATTACATAGAATGGGTCTCATTGTGTATTGCTTAATCGCATTTGCGGGTTTCATCTTTGTGTCTTTGGCCTAATGTCAGATCCATGTTTCTCTCAATTGAACCTTTGAAGCATTCCTTATACGCATGCCTTGTAGCACTTCTTGCCTCTGTGACCTGACACCTTGACCCATGGAGGAATTTTCCCCGAGTGTCCTTTTCCTGCACATGTCTCCTTGCTCTGAGAATTAATTTGTTCCATGCGCTCAGAACTAGTATGCTTACTTGCGACACTCATTCCTCCTTTGTAACGTAGCATTCTTTTATAATTTTTGAAGCTCTTAAAAACTTGAAAAAGACAAAAAAGATCAAATATTCCAAAAAGAGGGGACGAGAAATATTCATTGTTTTTTTGGCAAAAAAGAGAGTCTCCCTTGAATAAATCACATCCTTATGTTTGTTTGTCAAGCATTTGGATCTAGTATGACCTTAGGAAGTTGTTCTCACTACATAGAGTTGTGTCCTCCTCCATTTGGTTACTCTTCCAAACACATGGAGAGTTTGTGTTTCCTTCTGCATCACAAACCTATGACAATGTCATTCTTCCCAAGTCTAATCATCTTTCGTGTTTTTTTCCAAGGGAAGTTTCACTCAACCTGAGTCAGCGTTTCTGTAGTTTTTCTCTTGACCTTCACGAGTCATCCATCCCGAGAGTCCAGTCAAGTCCAAATTTGAAGTCGAAGAAGTTCTTTTCCTGATCATTGAGATCCTCATGTATTTTCCCGACGAGTTGTCGAAGACCTCAGGGTAGTGCGTTATACACCTCCATTGTACTCCTACTTAAGTTTTGAATATCTTGAAGTGTTTGCTCGAGTTATGAAGACCTCATCTCCAGCCAGAGGTGTCACTCGCTTCTTAAAGATGAATACTATACTTGTATATCTTCGACTGATTTTGAGATGTAGATCCGTTGTGTATTACTCGCAGATACACTTTATGTAGTTATATGACATGGATCTGCAATGTATTTGATTAGAAACCATGATTCAATTCATCCTGAGCATGGGTATGCTCGCCTTAGAGAGAAAATTGTTGTTTTGCAGATGGCACCTCCTGAACTCCGGTCCCGGGCTCTCTCAATTTCGTGCATTTGGTGAATATGTTGTAATGTATTTCGGCAATCGGTTTCTCTTCTAACCTCACACATTAGGGGGTATCTGTTATAGCCCTAAAATGCCCTACTCATGCATATATGGAATTGGCCCTTTTACTTGCATAATTTTCCAAATCATTGTTGAGAATATCTTCTTAAAAAAACATTTTTTAGAGCATGTACGTGCCCTGCACCACTACAGTCCGCCTACATACGCTTGTTTCATTCTAAACAACCCGTGTATGCCTTCAAAAGTCGAAAAATTAGAAAGTTGTAAGGAATTCGTTGAAATTCACGAGCTATTGGAGGTTTTACAACCAATTCACCTGCTATAGACCATCACCCAATCGAATAACCATCATTTTTTCATATAAAAGGAGGTGTTGGGATCTCATTTCACATCTAAGCATAAGAGCAGTGAAACTCTTCCCAATTTCACTTCCCTTCCTTGCCCAAGCTTTTGCTACCTTTTGTGAGATATTGCCTCAACATTCCCTCTTCCTCCTCTTCTTCTTCCATTCAATCCATTCCCTTCCCTTGAGGTGATCAAAAGATTGAGAGAAGAGGCCTATTGAAGGTGCAATTGGAGCTTTGTAAAGAGGAGCCTGGACCAGGTTCATGGATCGATGGTTGAAACAGATTGTAAGTTTCAGTCTTTGTTTGGTGAATAAAAGAATATATTTTCCCTATCCCAAATGATGATGTTTTGTGTATTTTATTTGATTTATACATATCATTTGATATCTAACCCTAACTCATGAATAGAAATATCATGCTTGTAGTCCTTGTTTTCCTAGTTTTTGATGCAGATCATCCTTGGGAGGAGACTTGCAGTCTTTGGAACTACAAATATTGAAGAGATCATCACCAGACGTGGGATAAAAGGTACAATTACCGATCTCTATTATTTCTTTCTTTTCATTTGTTTTGGTATGTTTGGGGTAGAGTAGAAACAAGATTGACTTTTAGATGGTCATTCACTTTGTCTATATCTTAAACCCTGGTATAGTTAAAGGGGGGGTTTTCTCTCTAGCACTTTGGCTAATATTTATATGGAAATTAAACTTGGAGATGGGCTACCTAAAGGAATTGATATATAAGTTATAATTGATCTTACCTCCCAGAGAACGACTATGTTAAGATTCCTTTGTAGTTCTCCATTTTTCATATGTATGGTCACCTTATGCGAACTTTCCCTATGAAGGAATTGCTCAACAAAGATATGGAAGAAGTAGAAGAGCATATGGAGGACATGGGCTAGGCTCACAATCTGTCTAAGGACGATCATGAGAAGGTCAAAAGGTAAGTCTATATTTGAGGGTCCCTCTTTTGTTATTGTGGAAAAATATCAAAATGTATAGATAGAACAACAACTTTGTCTTCCAACCCATATAAGATATTTTCTAGGGAGATTGAGTCAGATTAGATAAGTAAATAAGGAGAGGCTAGTTCCTAGTGGTTCCACCCCCTCTCCTTAGAAAAATCCTTTAAGCTTTGTACATGTAATTAAATTGAGGAATATCAACAAGAAAAAGAAAAAACATACTTGGGAGGCTCCTCCCTTAGTGGGTTTAGATTTAAATGTGGTTGAAAAATTTCTTGAAGGGAAAAACATTCCTCTCAAAAAAATTTCTACTAGGAAGGGAGTTACAGTTCCTGCATCCCTTAAATAATCTTCAACTCTACTTGAAGGAGCCTCTTCTATTAATGGGAAAATTCAACTCCAAAGAAGAAGGAAGTTGATTCCAATGATAGTAGCAACACCACTTATTCATCGAATGAATAGTTTACACCTTCTAAAAGAAAAAAAAATACCATTTAAGATCAACAAAAAAGAAAGGCATTCAATTGGTGGAAGTGGGAGTTGAAGGGGGTATAGATATAGATCAGGGGGATGCCCAGGGCGGTTCTAGTAGGAAATGTCTCCTTTCTCTAGCAAAGAAACAAGCCAATAGGGAATTTCTATCTAGAAAACAAATGACTATTTAAGGGGGGCCTTAGAGAAGCCAAATCCCACTCTAAGGTTCCAAAATGAGTGCGCTCTATTATAACATAAGAGGTATGGGGAGTTCCTATATTAGAAAATATTTGAAGAGGGTAATTGAAACAAATAATCGTGAGGTAATTTTGATCAAGGAATCAATTATGGAGGTTGGTAAGGTCAAAGATCGATTATTTTCATCCCTTCTTGGGTGGAGGTTTGAAGCTATTATTGCATAAGGGAAATCTAGGGGTTTAGGGATAGGTTTGTACAAGACTCTCTAGTTTAGTTTTGTCTCTTTTTTAGAATTCCATTTGTTTGGATTTGTTCTCCCTGAATTTAGATACAGTTTTCAACTTTTTCAATGTTTAATTATGGGCCTTTCTTGGCCAGGGAAGTTTATTAGGGTTCCTTCTTCCAGAATCTATAACTCATGAAGGATAATATGATTGTGGGAGAAGATACAAATTCCATCTTAAGACAAGGTGAAGTGTGGGGGAAATCGATAATGATGGACCCTCTAGCTAACTATTTCCTAAAGAAGATTAATGATGGTGATCTTTGTGACATAGAGCCTATGCTTATGAAATCAACTTCCAAGGAACAACATGGTGGTGGATGGTGTTATCTTCAAAACAATTGATTGTTTTCTCACAGTTGAGCAACTTGTAGACAATAAGGGTAGGATGATATCATGGATAGGAGAAGGAGGGATATATAACCATGTTCCAATCCTTGTTCTAAGTGGGTGTTATGAAATGAAAACCCCATATTCCTTTCAAGTTTAATTATCATTGACTCAAAGACCTAGAATTCATATAGTTGGTTCAAGATGAAAAGATGGTCGATTGGAGGAATCAGTTATGTACCAGTTCAATGACAATCTGAAGAGAATCAACATGAAAACTATAGAATGGGAAAATGCCAAATTCAAATACTCTTGAGAGAATATTTGGATTTTGGAGGTAGATATAGAAAATATCTTCAATTCAAATATGAATGGTATTTTTAGTGAAGCAAGTTGAAGAATCTAAAATTGAAGGAAGATGCTAAAAATGCGCTAATTGAATGGGAAGAAGAAAAATTGAGGGAAAAGTGCAAATCTAGATGGATAGCTCAAGGTGATGAAAACACTAGGTTTTTTCACAATTATGCAAATATGAGGGAAAACATAAATACTATATGGAGCATAAAGAATGTGAGGGGGGAGATAACCCACATTTTTAAGGATATTTTATAAATGGGTACAAACTACTTCAAATTTTTTTGAAGGAACCTCCCCAAGCTATCATAACAGTGATAGCCCAAATGGAAGCTTTCTTCTTAGGTTTGGTGGGTCAAGATCAAAACAATGGCCTAATGAACTTAGGTCTCCATGGAGGAATTAACAATGGTTATAGAGTCATTGAACACAGATACGAAACTTGAACCTAATGGTTGGTCCATTGAATCCTTTGAAGGTATTCTTGATTTTTTGGCTAAGGACTTATTACTAGTTGTGGAGAAATTTAAGAGATTTGGTAAGATTTTGGGGGATTTTAACTGGACTTTCCTATCAATGATTCCAAAGAAGGATATCCTTGAGAATTTTGAAGATTTTAAAAGAATTTTTATTTGTAATGTCGTGTATAAGATTATTGCCAATCTCATTTCCAAAATACCAAATCATGTTCTATCCCCTACTATCTCAAGTGAGCACTTTGGAATTTTAGATGGCATATAAATTCATGAAGCCATTGGCATAGAACAATAAAGTATCCACACCATAAATGTAAAATGAAATCCACCTTCATTATCAAATTAGACCTTTCTAATGTCGTTGATAAGGTTAGTTGGACATATCTTAGGTTGATGATATTACATGTTGGATTTTCTTGTGAATTTGTAAATTGGGTGGAAAGGGTCAATTTTCACATGCANATTTGTTTTGGTATGTTTGGGGTAGAGTAGAAACAAGATTGACTTTTAGATGGTCATTCACTCTGTCTATATCTTAAACCCTGGTATAGTTAAAGGGGGGGTTTTCTCTCTAGCAATTTGGCTAATATTTTTATGGAAATTAAATTTGGAGATGGGCTACCTAAAGGAATTGTTATATAAGTTATAATTGATCTTACCTTCCAGAGAACGACTATGTTAAGATTCCTTTTTAGTTCTCCATTTTTCATATGTATGGTCACCTTATGCGAACTTTCCCTATGAAGGAAATGCTCAACAAATATATGGAAGAAGTAGAAGAGCATATGGAGGACATGGGCTAGGCTCATAATCTGTCTAAGGATGATCATGAGAATATCCACAATCCTTATTTGTGAAAAGGTAAGTCTATCTTTGAGGGTCCCTCTTCTATTATTGTGGAAAAATATCAAAATGTATAGATAGAACAACAACTATGTCTTCCAACCCATATAAGATATTTTCTAGGGAGATTGAGTCAGATTAGATAAGTAAATAAGGAGAGCCTAGTTCCTAGTGGTTCCACCCCCTCTCCTTAGAAAAATCCTTTAAGCTTTGTACATGTATTTAAATTGAGGGATATCAACAAGAAAAAGAAAAAACATACTTGGGAGGCTCCTCCCTTAGTGGGTTTAGACACCATCGATGAATTGGAGGATTTAAATGTGGTTGAAAAATTTCTTGAAGGGAAAAACATTCCTCTCAAAAAATTTTCTACTAGGAAGGGAGTTACGGTTCCTGCATCCCTTAAATAATATTCAAATCTAGTTGAAGGAGCCTCTTCTATTAATGGGAAAATTCAACTCCAAAGAAGAAGGAAGTTGATTCCAATGATAGTAGCAACACCACTTATTCATCGAATGAATATTTTACACCTTCTAAAAGAAAAAAAAATACCATTTAAGATCAACCAAAAAGAAGGGTATTCAATTGGTGGAAGTGGGAGTTGAAGGGGGTATATATATAGATCAGGGGGATGCCCAGGGCGGTTCTAGTAGGAAATGTCTCCTTTCTCTAGCAAAGAAACAAGCCAATAGGGAATTTCTATCTAGAAAACAAATGACTATTTAAGGGGGGCCTTAGAGAAGCCAAATCCCACTCTAAGGTTCCAAAATGAGTGCGCTCTATTATAACATAAGAGGTATGGGGAGTTCCTATATTAGAAAATATTTGAAGAGGGTAATTGAAACAAATAATCGTGAGGTAATTTTGATCAAGGAATCAATTATGGAGGTTGGTAAGGTCAAAGATCGATTATTTTCATCCCTTCTTGGGTGGAGGTTTGAAGCTATTATTGCATAAGGGAAATCTAGGGGTTTAGGGATAGGTTTGTACAAGACTCTCTAGTTTAGTTTTGTCTCTTTTTTAGAATTCCATTTGTTTGGATTTGTTCTCCCTGAATTTAGATACAGTTTTCAACTTTTTCAATGTTTAATTATGGGCCTTTCTTGGCCAGGGAAGTTTATTAGGGTTCCTTCTTCCAGAATCTATAACTCATGAAGGATAATATGATTGTGGGAGAAGATACAAATTCCATCTTAAGACAAGGTGAAGTGTGGGGGAAATCGATAATGATGGACCCTCTAGCTAACTATTTCCTAAAGAAGATTAATGATGGTGATCTTTGTGACATAGAGCCTATGCTTATGAAATCAACTTCCAAGGAACAACATGGTGGTGGATGGTGTTATCTTCAAAACAATTGATTGTTTTCTCACAGTTGAGCAACTTGTAGACAATAAGGGTAGGATGATATCATGGATAGGAGAAGGAGGGATATATAACCATGTTCCAATCCTTGTTCTAAGTGGGTGTTATGAAATGAAAACCCCATATTCCTTTCAAGTTTAATTATCATTGACTCAAAGACCTAGAATTCATATAGTTGGTTCAAGATGAAAAGATGGTCGATTGGAGGAATCAGTTATGTACCAGTTCAATGACAATCTGAAGAGAATCAACATGAAAACTATAGAATGGGAAAATGCCAAATTCAAATACTCTTGAGAGAATATTTGGATTTTGGAGGTAGATATAGAAAATATCTTCAATTCAAATATGAATGGTATTTTTAGTGAAGCAAGTTGAAGAATCTAAAATTGAAGGAAGATGCTAAAAATGCGCTAATTGAATGGGAAGAAGAAAAATTGAGGGAAAAGTGCAAATCTAGATGGATAGCTCAAGGTGATGAAAACACTAGGTTTTTTCACAATTATGCAAATATGAGGGAAAACATAAATACTATATGGAGCATAAAGAATGTGAGGGGGGAGATAACCCACATTTTTAAGGATATTTTATAAATGGGTACAAACTACTTCAAATTTTTTTGAAGGAACCTCCCCAAGCTATCATAACAGTGATAGCCCAAATGGAAGCTTTCTTCTTAGGTTTGGTGGGTCAAGATCAAAACAATGGCCTAATGAACTTAGGTCTCCATGGAGGAATTAACAATGGTTATAGAGTCATTGAACACAGATACGAAACTTGAACCTAATGGTTGGTCCATTGAATCCTTTGAAGGTATTCTTGATTTTTTGGCTAAGGACTTATTACTAGTTGTGGAGAAATTTAAGAGATTTGGTAAGATTTTGGGGGATTTTAACTGGACTTTCCTATCAATGATTCCAAAGAAGGATATCCTTGAGAATTTTGAAGATTTTAAAAGAATTTTTATTTGTAATGTCGTGTATAAGATTATTGCCAATCTCATTTCCAAAATACCAAATCATGTTCTATCCCCTACTATCTCAAGTGAGCACTTTGGAATTTTAGATGGCATATAAATTCATGAAGCCATTGGCATAGAACAATAAAGTATCCACACCATAAATGTAAAATGAAATCCACCTTCATTATCAAATTAGACCTTTCTAATGTCGTTGATAAGGTTAGTTGGACATATCTTAGGTTGATGATATTACATGTTGGATTTTCTTGTGAATTTGTAAATTGGGTGGAAAGGGTCAATTTTCACATGCATCTCTATGTGACTAATTTCAGATTTGTAAATTGCTTCCTAGTGATCTAACTATCATTGAACAACTTTACACTAAAATTATTGACTAAAAAACATATGCAGCGAAAACAACAACATCATAGTTGAATCATCAATACACAAGAGATGCAATATTTTTGTTCTGTAACTTCATCCAATTCTCCAAATCTGAGGACCAAAACCAGTCTGCTCAAAGTCACCAAAACTAAGGACAAACCTAGTCTTCTCAAAATCACCAAATCTGAGGACATCCTTGTCCTCCAATAAACAAACAAGAAAACCAAACCTCAACAATGAATGGAAATCTCCTCCACCCAAGAATCTGTTGTAGATCACATGTACGGCCTACTGATGTCACCTGTCAGCATGTACGGATCTGTACTTGCCTAGAAAACTAGATATGTGATTCACCAACTACAAACCCACAGACATACGTTGTTTTCTCCACTTCAAATTGTTTATACCCTATACATTATTTGTCCTTTCACAATCCACGTACATACACACTTCGTCCTCTTGCAAACTGTTAAATTATGAGCTTGATTTCTTATGCAGATTAATTCTTTTATTTTCTTCAACACTTTGATTCCAACTTAATACACTTCAACAATACCAAAATAATCGAATAGCAATAACTATGTAGATGAGTAAGCATGCACATAAACAACACATATACCTTGGGGAAACCCTATACAGTGAGAAAAAACCCAGCAAACGATATTCCTTTATTGCATTAATAATGTAATATCACTTACAAATATCCACCATGAATGTTCTTCTCTTAAAGAGCTTGCCAAAATGACTTTGACTTGACAAAGACCTAAAAGACCTTGCTGAAATACACCTCTGATATGCTGCCTCTATTGTTGATATACAACAATGATATGTTTCTTTGGTATGTTGCCTCTTTATCACTGATATGCGCCTCTAATGCTTCACCCTTAACCTGCATATCAAAAACTATGTTTAAGAGAGGGGTCAACCTCTGCTTATATAGGCTGAAGAGGAGAAGAGGAGAGACTCAAAATAGTAACCTGTTTGCATGAGTTAATCATAACTCGACTTCATACTTTAGTTCGAACTTAGAACTAGACTTGAGACTGGAATGCTTTAGTTTGAAAATAGAACTAGACTTGAGACCTCAGTTACAACTCAGCATGACACTTTAGTTCGAAAATAGAACTAGACTTGAGACTGGTATGCTTTAGTTCAAAAATAGAACTAGACTTGAGACCTCAGTTAGAAATCAACATTATACTTTAGTTCGAAAATAGAACTAGACTTGAGACTTCAGTTACAACTCAACATTACACTTTAGTTCAAAAATNATATAGATCAGGGGGATGCCCAGGGCGGTTCTAGTAGGAAATGTCTCCTTTCTCTAGCAAAGAAACAAGCCAATAGGGAATTTCTATCTAGAAAACAAATGACTATTTAAGGGGGGCCTTAGAGAAGCCAAATCCCACTCTAAGGTTCCAAAATGAGTGCGCTCTATTATAACATAAGAGGTATGGGGAGTTCCTATATTAGAAAATATTTGAAGAGGGTAATTGAAACAAATAATCGTGAGGTAATTTTGATCAAGGAATCAATTATGGAGGTTGGTAAGGTCAAAGATCGATTATTTTCATCCCTTCTTGGGTGGAGGTTTGAAGCTATTATTGCATAAGGGAAATCTAGGGGTTTAGGGATAGGTTTGTACAAGACTCTCTAGTTTAGTTTTGTCTCTTTTTTAGAATTCCATTTGTTTGGATTTGTTCTCCCTGAATTTAGATACAGTTTTCAACTTTTTCAATGTTTAATTATGGGCCTTTCTTGGCCAGGGAAGTTTATTAGGGTTCCTTCTTCCAGAATCTATAACTCATGAAGGATAATATGATTGTGGGAGAAGATACAAATTCCATCTTAAGACAAGGTGAAGTGTGGGGGAAATCGATAATGATGGACCCTCTAGCTAACTATTTCCTAAAGAAGATTAATGATGGTGATCTTTGTGACATAGAGCCTATGCTTATGAAATCAACTTCCAAGGAACAACATGGTGGTGGATGGTGTTATCTTCAAAACAATTGATTGTTTTCTCACAGTTGAGCAACTTGTAGACAATAAGGGTAGGATGATATCATGGATAGGAGAAGGAGGGATATATAACCATGTTCCAATCCTTGTTCTAAGTGGGTGTTATGAAATGAAAACCCCATATTCCTTTCAAGTTTAATTATCATTGACTCAAAGACCTAGAATTCATATAGTTGGTTCAAGATGAAAAGATGGTCGATTGGAGGAATCAGTTATGTACCAGTTCAATGACAATCTGAAGAGAATCAACATGAAAACTATAGAATGGGAAAATGCCAAATTCAAATACTCTTGAGAGAATATTTGGATTTTGGAGGTAGATATAGAAAATATCTTCAATTCAAATATGAATGGTATTTTTAGTGAAGCAAGTTGAAGAATCTAAAATTGAAGGAAGATGCTAAAAATGCGCTAATTGAATGGGAAGAAGAAAAATTGAGGGAAAAGTGCAAATCTAGATGGATAGCTCAAGGTGATGAAAACACTAGGTTTTTTCACAATTATGCAAATATGAGGGAAAACATAAATACTATATGGAGCATAAAGAATGTGAGGGGGGAGATAACCCACATTTTTAAGGATATTTTATAAATGGGTACAAACTACTTCAAATTTTTTTGAAGGAACCTCCCCAAGCTATCATAACAGTGATAGCCCAAATGGAAGCTTTCTTCTTAGGTTTGGTGGGTCAAGATCAAAACAATGGCCTAATGAACTTAGGTCTCCATGGAGGAATTAACAATGGTTATAGAGTCATTGAACACAGATACGAAACTTGAACCTAATGGTTGGTCCATTGAATCCTTTGAAGGTATTCTTGATTTTTTGGCTAAGGACTTATTACTAGTTGTGGAGAAATTTAAGAGATTTGGTAAGATTTTGGGGGATTTTAACTGGACTTTCCTATCAATGATTCCAAAGAAGGATATCCTTGAGAATTTTGAAGATTTTAAAAGAATTTTTATTTGTAATGTCGTGTATAAGATTATTGCCAATCTCATTTCCAAAATACCAAATCATGTTCTATCCCCTACTATCTCAAGTGAGCACTTTGGAATTTTAGATGGCATATAAATTCATGAAGCCATTGGCATAGAACAATAAAGTATCCACACCATAAATGTAAAATGAAATCCACCTTCATTATCAAATTAGACCTTTCTAATGTCGTTGATAAGGTTAGTTGGACATATCTTAGGTTGATGATATTACATGTTGGATTTTCTTGTGAATTTGTAAATTGGGTGGAAAGGGTCAATTTTCACATGCAACTCTATGTGACTAATTTCAGATCTGTAAATTGCTTCCTAGTGATCTAACTATCATTGAACAACTTTACACTGAAATTATTGACTGAAAAACATATGCAGCGAAAACAACAACATCATAGTTGAATCATCAATACACAAGAGATGCAATATTTTTGTTCTGTAACTTTATCCAATTCTCCAAATCTGAGGACCAAAACCAGTCCACTCAAAGTCACCAAAACTAAGGACAAACCTAGTCTTCTCAAAATCACAAAATCCGAGGACATCCTTGTCCTCCAATAAACAAACAAGAAAACCAAACCTCAACAATGAATGGAAATCTCCTCCACCCAAGAATCTGTTGTAGATCACCTGTACGGCCTACTGATGTCACCTGTCAGCATGTACGGATCTGTACCTGCCCAGAAAACTAGATACGTGATTCACCAACTACAAACCCACATACATACGTTGTTTTCTCCACTTCAAATTGTTTATACCCTATACATTATTTGTCCTTTCACAATCCACGTATATACACACTTCGTCCTCTTTCAAACTGTTAAATTATGAGCTTGATTTCTTATGCAGATTAATTCTTTTATTTTCTTCAACACTTTGATTCCAACTTAATACACTTCAACAATACCAAAATAATCGAATAGCAATAACTATGTAGATGAGTAAGCATGCACATAAACAACACATATACCTTGGGGAAACCCTGTATAGTGAGAAAACCCTAGCAAACAATATTCCTTTATTGCATTAATAATGTAATATCACTTACAAATATCCACCATGAATGTTCTTCTCTTAAAGAGCTTGCCAAAATGACTCTGACCTGACAAAGACCTAAAAGACCTTGCTGAAACACACCTCTGATATGCTGCCTCTATTGTTGATATACAACACTAATATGTTGCTTTGGTATGTTGCCTCTTTATCACTAATATGCGCCTCTAATGCTTCACCCTTAACCTACATATCAAAAACTATGTTTAAGAGAGGGGTCGACCTCTGCTTATATAGGCTAAAGAGGAGAGACTCGAAATAGTAACATGTTTGCATGAGTTAATCATAACTCGGCTTCATACTTTAGTTCGAACTTAGAACTAGACTTGAGACTGGAATGCTTTAGTTTGAAAATAGAACTAGACTTGAGACCTCAGTTACAACTCACCATGACACTTTAGTTCGAAAATAGAACTAGACTTGAGACCTCAGTTACAACTCACCATGACACTTTAGTTCGAAAATAGAACTAGACTTGAGACTGGTATGCTTTAGTTCGAAAATAGAACTAGACTTGAGACCTCAGTTAGAAATCAACATTATACTTTAGTTCGAAAATAGAACTAGACTTGAGACTTCAGTTACAACTCAACATTACACTTTAGTTCAAAAATAGAACTAGACTTGAGACTTCAGTTACAACTCAACATTACACTTTAGTTCAAAAACAGAACTCGTCTTGAGACTTCAGTTACAACTCAGCATTACACTTTAGTTCTAAAATAGAACTACACTTAAGACTTCAGTTACAACTCAACATTACCCTTTAGTTCTAAAATAAAACTAGACTTAAGACTTCAGTTACAACTCGACTCTTTACAAGGAAATTTGAAATTCTCTTCATGGTGGATAATGTTACATGTGCCAACGCACTAGATCAATACATTTATATCATTTACAATATTAGGAATATTGTTTGTTTCTAGCTCATATGAATTTTATATTCAACCTAACTTTTTCTAGATGCCCTGACTTTTTCTCATGGCTCACAAGGTTTGACAAGGCTCACAGAGGTTGTACGTTCCCCCTGACTTTTGCACTAGTTTGTCTATGCTCACAGAGGTTGTATGTTCCCCCTGACTTTAGAACTAGACTGTCTATGCTCATAGAGGTTGTACGTTCCCCTTGACTTTTTCATTAGACTCACATAGCATCTTGTTCATCCTGACTTTTGTTTTGACTCATAGAGGTTGTACATTCCCCCTGGCTTTTTTCAATACCTCACAAGACTAGTTGATTCTTTAAATCTCCCTGGCTAGCCTCAAGGTTGCCCATATGGCCTCTCATTGGAGAATGACTGTCAATGCTACCAAATTTAACACTCCCTCTCAGCAAGGGAGTCATTCTCAGCCACACCCAGCTTGCCTCTCAGCTACACAAACTGTCTTAAGGTTAGAGGCTTGGTCAGGATATCAACTACTTGCTCGCTCGTGGCTATGTACTGTAACTTTACATTTTTCCTCTGGACCAAGTCTCGAATGTAGTGGTAACTCATGTCAATATGTTTTGACCTGTCGTGAAATATCGGGTTCTCTGTCAATTTTATGCAACTTTGATTATCACGGTGAACCACCGTCGTCTCGAGCTTGTCACCAAACAACCTAAAAAACAATTTTCTGAACCATACTACTTCCTTTCTAGCATCAATTGTTGCAATGTACTCAACCTATGCTGTACTCTATGCAATGGATCCCTACTTCCAAATTGACCAAGATATCATAGCAGATCCTAAACTGAAGCAGTATCTAGAAGTACTCTTCCGATCCACTGGGCTTCCTGCCCAGTCAACATCTGCATAACCATGCAAAAATAAACCACCACTGGACGTATATCTCAGAACATAAGTAATGGTCCCTCTAAGATATCTCAAGATGTGCTTTGCTGCCACCCAGTGTCTCTGTCTCGGTTCAGTCATGAACTGACTCATTGTAATCACTGCATAGCATATATTTGGCCTAATGTGGATCATGTACATCAATGATCCAATCAGTTGCTTATACATGGTGGGATCCACCAAATATGAACCTGTATCAGAATCATGCAGCTTCCGCAGGTTGGTAATCATCGGAGTAGACATGGATTTGCAATCCATCATACCAAACCTCTTTAATACATCCACTGTGTATTTTCCTTGTGCCATAAATATCTCGCCCTGTCTTTGCCATACTTCCAATCCTAGGAAGTAATGCATCAAGCCTAAGTCTTTCATCTCAAATTCTAAGGTTAGCTCCCTCTTACACCAAGCTATTAGCCCTTCTTCTCTTGTTAGAAAGATATCATAAACATATAGGATTAGTATAATAGGTTGGTTACCTCTTACTTTGAAGTACATATTTTCATCAACATCACTTTTCTAAAAGCCCAAGCTTTTAAGAAAGGCATCAATCATGTCATACCAAAATATGGGAGCCTGCCAAGGCCTTCCTTAGATTGCATACATGAGTGCCTTTGTTATGCAGTACAAAACCATCTGGTTGTTCCATAAAGACCTCATGTTCAATATTTCCATTCAAGAATGTTGTTTTTACATCCATCTAATGTAGCTTCCAACCAAGAACGGAAGCTAAAGCAATAATAGTTCGAATGGAGGTATACTTGGCTACAGGGGCAAAAGTCTCTTCGTAGTCTATTCCTTCTTTCTGAGTGAAGCCTCTGGCTACAAATCTTGCTTTGAACTTTTCCACACTTCCATCAACTGCATGTTTGATCTTATAGATTCATTTGGAAGAAACCATTGATTTGTCTTTTGGCCTCGACATAATGTCCCAAACATTGTTCTTTATAATAGACATGTATTCCTCAAGCATGGAATCCATCCATACTTGTAATTTATCTTCTTCTTCAAATGGAGAAGGTTCGGAATCAATAATGTTGATCATCAGTGCAACATAGCCTCCAAACCTATGAGGCCTCTTCCTTTCCTTGAAAGTTCCTTTGGGAGCAGTTATTCTTTCTGCTTCCTACACTATTTCTTTAAGCCACCCTGGCTTCCTTTTGGCTGAAGGTTCTTCAAGATTTATTTCTAACACTTCAGGAGGTTCTAAGGGCTCATTACTTGGCCCTTCACGAGGTTCCTCCCTCTGATCATATGACTCTTCATTTTCAGAAGAGGGTGAAGCTATATGAACTGCTTTTGATTCCTGCTAAAGCTCTTTAGATTTCTTAAATGTGGCTTCCTCATGGAAAGTCACATCTCTGATTACCTCTATTTGCCTCTGAACTAGTACATAAATCCTGTAAGCCTTGGATTTCTCATTGTACCCCACAAAAACCCCTTTCTTGCCTGAGGATTCCATCTTTGTCCTATTTTCCTTAGGGACATGAATATACATAGGACACCCAAATATCCCTAGATGCCCTAGTTCAGGTTTGATCCCTGAGAATACCTCTTCAGGAGTCTTGTCATTAAAGATAACATGTGGACACATGTTCTGAATTTACACGACAATGGAGTTAGCTTCTACCCATAAAGAATTTGGCAGAGCCTGGTCAAACATCATTGCTTTCACTGCCTCACAAATTGTCCTATTTTTCCTCTCAGCAACTCCATTTTGCTGAGGGTTATATGGAACAGTCAACTATCTATTGATTCCTGCTGACTTGCAGAAATCCTCAAACTGGAGAGATTCAAACTCTCCTCCATTGTTTGTTCTAAGGATTCTGATGTGTTTCCTTGTCTGCTTTTCAATAAAGGCTTTATACACTTTGAATTTATCAAATGTGTCACTTTTAGCTTTAAGGAAATACATCCAACATTTTCTTGAGTAATCATCAATAAAAATGGCATAATACAGACAACCACCGAGTGAGGGAGATGACATGGGACCACATACATTAGAATGAACTAGATCTAAGATGCCCCGACCTTTGTTGTCACTACTAGGAAATTATTTCTTTATATTTTTACCTAGCATGCATCCCTTACGAATTTGATTTTTACTAAGATAAATAGAGGGCATTCCACATACCATGTTCTGTGGATCTGGAAGAGATTTGTAATGAATATTTCCAAGTCTTCTGTGCCACAACTCACTGGAGCTAGTCGCATCATGAGACAATGACTAAACTGATTGTCCTGACACAACATACAGTCCTCCACTGCGAGTTCCAATGGGTTATGTTGTACTTAAGTGGCTACCTTTAGCCCATAATAGTGCCTTCTTCTCCTTGAAGATCACCCAATATCCCTTGTCCTCAAGGGTTGCAACT
>JZKD02S0327271.1:0-11083 GCA_000966675.3 Picea glauca
CTTCTCATTGAATATGACATCTCTACTCCTAATGATTTTTTTTGTTTTTATAATCCCATAAGCGATAACCAAAATCATTAACAATGTGTCCAATAAAGATACACTTTTTGTATTTTTCCTCAAGCTTTGTTCTATTTTCTTTATCAATATGGACAAATGCTTCACAACCGAAGGTCTTCAACAAAAAATAGTTTACCCTTTTACATGTCCACTCCTGATATGGAATTCCACCATCCAAATATCTTCAAGGTATTTTGTTTATTAAGTAAACAACAATATCTATAACAACTACCCAAAACTGTAAGGAAAAACCAACATGCAGTCTCATACTCCTCGCATGCTCCATGATTGACCTTTTCATCCTTTTTGACACACCATTTTCTTGTGGTGTTCCTGAAACTAGATTCTCTCTATGAATCTCATGGTATGAACAGTAATTATCAAACTCCTTCCTGCAATATTCACCTCCATTTTCTGATTTGAGACACTTCAACCATTTTCCTTTATCATTCTCAAACAAAGCTTTCCATTTCTTAGAAGTATCAAAAACATCATATTTTTTTCGAATGCAATAAACCCAAGTTTTTCTAGTTGCATCATCAATAAATTTGACATAATAAAGAGAGCCTCCAAGAGATGATACCTGAGCTGGTCCCCATGCATTTGTATGCACAAGATCTAACCTTTCATTCTTCTTTACTTTTCCGACTTTGATAAATCTGACTCTCTTTTGTTTTTCATAAACACAATGCTCACAGAAATCCAAATCAATTTGTTTAAGATCTATCAAAAAAATTATTTTGTGAATTATCTGCATCCCATTCTCACTCATATGTCCAAGCCTATGATGCCACAGTGTTGTCTCCACTCATTTAGAATCTAAATAGATAGAAGAGTGAGTATTACCAATACATAAATAGATTGTACCTACCTTCTCTCCTTTTTCTATCACCAATTATCCTTTGTTGACCTTCCACACCTTATCTGTAAATACGGATATACAACCTTCACTTGCCAACTATTGTGTTGAAATTAGATATTTCCTTAGATATGGAACATGTTTACCTCTTTTAAAAGCCATTGGTTTCCACTCCTTTGATCTTTTTTACCTTTCCCATTTCAACAATTTTGCATGGTGGATCATCACCAAAATGAACCTATCCAAAATCAGCTTGAACATAATCTAGAAAAATTTTTCTATGGTGTGTAGCATGAAATGAAGCCCCTGAATGTACTACCCAAGACTCAAAAATATTATCTATAGAAAGAATCAAAGCATCTTGTAACACATCACCTATTAAATCTGCTTCCTGATTTTTCTCCTGTTGTCTATCTCTTTGTTTCTTTGGAGCTCCGCAGTCTTTCTTTATATATATTTTATTCCCACAATTCCATCACTCTATATTTTTGAGTCTGGATTTAGATCTACCCTTCTTATAATTATCGCGGTTCTATGATCCCTTTCCTCTATCCTTTTGACTTCCCTTGTTCTGAATGTTTTAATTCATTACCCGATGTCTCACCTATTCTTTTTCGTTGCTTTTCATCACTAAGGATAACACCAACAACATCATACAATTTTAAAGTGTTTGAGCCAGAGAAAGAGTTACTTACAACCATGAGCAAGTCATTCTAACTTTTTGGTAATGAGCACAATATTAGAAGAGCCCTAACCTCATCATCAAAGTCCACTTTTACAAAAATTAGTTGATTATTAACCATTGTTGGCACAGGGGCAGAACCAAGGTTCGACGCTTCAACAATGAACCACTATCCCTTTCAGCAACACCTACGAAGGAGATGAAGTCTCACCCGAGGTAGAGGTAGGGGGGGTTGTAGGACTCAAGTGTCTACAACCAAGCTAGGACACAGATCTGTGATTACAATACTTAATAGAATAGTTAAAAAACAATATGCATTATTTCTTGAATCTCATTCACATCGTAGGCCAAACCCCTTATTACAAAACAATGCAGTAATAATCAAGATCTAATACTTCCAATTACTCATCACACAACATTAGCTTAGATCTAGCATCCATTCACATCATTAATCAATAAGCTACAAAATCAGATGCATTCATTATACATAATGTCAACAACACTAAGAAAATAATCACATAATCAACATCAACAACATCGCACAAAGCACATCAACACAGGATATACGTGGTTCGCCCCGGTGTGGGGCTACGTCCACCAACTTCTTCTTATTCTTACTTATTAGTCTGCAATCTCTTACATGTGTCTTCTCCTATGCACAAAGCCACAGAGAAAAGCTTTGCACTGGAAAGGTGATCTGCGCACATCACACTAGATCCACCTTCCTCAAAGTCAAGTCAAGGCATAGAGCCAACTCCTTGATAGCACAAATATTTACACAGTCTATCTGCACAAAGCACTTACAACTTCTTGCACTAAGCCGATCACAAGTAACTTGTAACTTTTAACTTACATCGTTTAGATATCTATTTATACATTACAAAAAGGCCTAATCATGGGTAAACCCATGGGTTGACATCCCTTAACCCGTTACATAAACCCTAAAACCCTTTATTGGGTCCAGAAGCCTGTGAAATGAGTGAGATCCAGTGATATTTGCTTTTCTTGGGCGCTACATCCTAAGGCAGCCTGTCGAATTCCGAAAATTGATCAAACACGACCAATGTTCTCTCAAAACTTGGTCAAGGGCCAACAGGTCCCCAACACTCACCTGTGACTCATCCTGAGTCACTCATATATGGGAACATTGCTTCAAAGGCCTCGCGCTTAGCTCGAGATTACTTGACTTGCTTCTTTTCCATAGCTTCCTACTCGATGAACTCCTAAATGACTTGCTCAGTAACAGGCCCTTCTAGAAGTTTTTCCACTGTCGCAACCAGTTGGTCTAGCTGCAAGCCTTGGCCTTCAACTTCTTCAAAACTCATGCAGGCTAAATCCTGCACCGCCTGTAGTCTTTGTGTCACTTCCATGAATTTTCTCTGGATAGAAGTAATCTGCTACTAAAATGCGTGCTTTTACTATGATATTTCATCTTCTCGACTGCAGTAAGTAGCTTCATATGCTCTTGCATAGTGGATTCCTGCTACTTCACCTCCTGGAGATGTGCTTCCGATTTCCTCAGCTTTGGATCTTATGCAAGGCTCTCATAGGTCCGCACACTTCGATTACTTAGTTTTGTACACTGTAAGGCGAGTGCTATGACTCTTTCTATTGCATTCCTATCAGCTTCCACCCTTTGGTCAAACAATTCTTGTGGAGTGCTCGGTACTACTTGAATCTCTAGCTCCATTACCATTACTTGAAGCTACTGAAGGGAATCAGGAAGCTTCCCCACTTGTATGTCTCGACTGACTCTTCTTCCTCTTGTGCCAAGACCGACATTGTTATAACCCTAAATTGCACCACACATGATTACCTGGCATTAGGCCAACTCATATCCCTTCTTTGCCAGAAAATACTGAACAACTCTTCTAAAAACTCAATTTTTAAAAGTACACGCTAGCTGACCCACTACAGTCCACGTGTATCAAAAAGTACACGCTAGCAGGCCCACTACAGCACGCGTGTACCTTCAGAATCATGAAAAAAATGAAAGTTGTCGACGGGACAGAAAGCTATGGGTCAGTTAACTGAAACTCCCGGCCATGCATGGCCAAGGGTTCGTCCAAAACCCTATCTCCTTCTAGCCTATAAAAGAAGGGGTAGGGGTACCATTTGGAAGAGGAAAATTATAGCAAAGAAACTCTGCCCATTTGCCGAATCCGTTGTCCCAACCCTTTAGCCTTTCCTCAAGCCTAAGGAGAATTAATGCAAAGCAGTTGGAGGAAAAAATAAGAGGAGGAGCCCAGGATCAGGATCAAGGAGCGGTGGTCGGTCTCGACTTTGATTGTAAGTTGATTCATTTTGAAAATAATAAAAGAATACTTTTCCCGTCCCAATGCATGAATTATCTATGATTTGTGTAATTTGTGCTTAATTTCTAACCCTCAAGTAGAAAAGTAGCATGCATGCGTAGTTGTTTGTTTTGATTACAAGATAACTTTGGAAGGAGCAACGCAAGCAAGCGGCCAAGAGTGCAACGGAGGATCTACACCAAACATTAGTAAAAAGGTTAGTAGTTCCTTTCCATGCATGTATTGTGAAAGAGGGGTTTAAGTTTTGGGTGGTAGGTTAAAAGTCATTTCTTTATGGTCAAAATCTGCATGCAAGTCTGACCCTAGTTTGCTAGTCCGTAGGGTATTTTTCCCAACAACAGAATTGGCGACTGTACTAGGGAAGATACTCTTTAGGGTTTCCGGATTTAGTTGAGTTTTTGGGTAGTTTAAGAGATTAGATTTTCTGTTTCTTTGCCTGTCTTTTTTCTGTAAGGCCTGAGCTAGCAGGGAACCTAGTTCTTTATACCAGTTTTCCATGACTGTTGCTTGATGGAAATTTTTGGGACACACAGAGGTACACACGGCCTACAGAAGGCTTGCACGCGTTTACCCATGCCCTAATCTCTTGCAGCCCGCGTGTGAATGCTAGTTGTAGAGGTTTCAGTAGCGTGTAGGAGTCAGAAAGCTTGAGAGGCAGTCCTCCTCTTCCCTGTCAGAATTATATATTCTCAGGGGGATTTCTGGATCCTGTTCGAGTCTTGCTGGTTCACAATCTTGTCTGAGTTTTCTTTATTGCATTTTGTTATTCCTCGCAATTATTTTTCTTTTCTGTTAAGAAGAAGCATCCAAGCCTTCAAGAGACCCTGGTTATCAATACCAGAGCCCTCTTCCTGGTCTGGGATGTCTTTTTTTATTTTTGTCTTGTAGTTTATACATACACGCGGCCTGTGCAAGTGCATCCTGCGGGTAGACGCGCTCTGTTGTAGCTCAGCACGTGTTTGCACGCGTGTTGTTTCAGTGACAGAGGCGTGCTTGGCAGGTTTCTTTTCAATCAGGGTGGGGCAGTCATCCCCTCTTGTAGTGAGAAGTGTTCCTCTCAGGTGTTTGAGCCCAGGGTTGAATAGTCAGTAGGTTAGGGCCTCTTACCCTTAGCCTATTGTTTCTTAGTTGATAGTTGATAGAAAAGATAAAAAAATAAAAAAATTGTTTTATGGTTTTTAGACAAGCGTAAGAGTCGGTGCTTTCTTGATTGCCATTGTGTGTCTTTTCTCTGATTCTTTGCGATCTGCGCTTTAAGCCAGAATTTTGTTTTTTCTTGGTTTTGTGCTTGTTGGTATTTTCCCTTTGTTGCTTGATTAGCATGTAAATAAAAAAAAGAAGAAAAAAAATCTTTTCATTTTCTTCTGTGTAGGGTTCATAAATTTAAAATCTATTAGACTTTTTGTTTGTAGGGTTCATACACTAGCTCAGGACTAGGGCCTTGGATTAGGTTGGAGAGGAAACTCTCCAAGGCCACTCAAAACCAAACATTAGAGTCTGTGATAGGGAGTGTAGAAGTCTAGTTTCGTGGAAGTTATCCGGGACCCCCCTCTAACATAGGGGATAAACACGAGGTTGCGTAAGGAAAGGTAGTGGAGATAACACCTCCAAATCCGGACCAAGCATAGTGGAGAACACATATCGAGGGCTTGTTTTGGGATTCCGTCGTTTGCATTTTCCATGGGGCTTTGTGGGTATCGAATCCGTTCGAGGTCCTCATTTGTCTTCCGGACCATTTTATATCGATACCCTTGACAGGTTTCGGGCTTGATACCCTGCTCATTGTGGTCTACCCGACTGCCGACTGTACCCGCTTGGTGACTGTTCACGTGTTGGAAAACTAGTTGCCAATATTTTTAGAGACATACACAGGTGACTATGGGGGTATACCGCAGTACCTAGGATAGACATCGGTCCACTCTTTGCAGAGTATACCCAGAGAGTGCATCCATGTTCGAGTTTCCCTTGCACCGGTAAGTTGCTCTAGTCTTGGTTGTTGTAACTATTCTTCAAACTAGTTTAGTGTTTGCTTGTCTTATCTCTTAGGGGCTTCTTTTTTAGTTTGTGTTATTGTTTGAACGTGTAGAATACCTTAGAGTGTCTTGGATCTTCTCACACAATGGAGGATCCCGAGCTCCACCGGTCACGAAGGCTTCTGGGCCTGCCGCTGGTTATACTGGAGCCACCCCTACCACCATTGAGGCGGAAGCTAGACGAACAAGGCTCTTTCGAAGCAACCGGGTTCCAAACCATTGTGCCCGAACAACTCCCGGAGGAATCAAACGCTAATCTTGGCTTGGTTGAAACCCCAACCACTGATACTTGGCCACCGGTTATTGTACCTATCCAATTTTATGAAAGCTTGTCAGTGCCTCACACAGCTATGGCAACAGACACTGTTACTTCCTTTGGGAATTCTTCGATTCCCACCACAATTGCTACCATAGGAGAAGCATATCCTAACTTGCCATCATCGGTCCGAGCCACCATGGTATCAGCTGCAACTACGTCACACAGTGGACTGATCCCATCTATCGCGGCGGCCACACCTCCCTTCACACCTAGTGTGTCAGTCTCTCCATTTTCATACGGTATGCCTAGTTCAGGTACAAGTCCTGCACTCACTTACTCCACTTTATAGAATTTGGGTCTGGGGGTAGGGAGCTCTAACGCTCCTCTGCAAGGTCAACTTGGGGGCATTCCTATCCCTTTTAATGCTTTTCCTTACGCTGGAGGTCACATCTCTCCTTCGTCCCCTTCGCTTGGTGGTCTGCATCAGCAGTCCGCTGGGCAACCTACACACACTAGTTCATTTGGATCTGGGAGTTAAGGAACACCTACGCAAACTATGCCAGTAGGTTCGTCACCGTTTGTTTGGAACGAGAAGTTTGGTAACAACACTTTCGCATCCACCGCTTTCCCATCTGAGAGCACTCCCATTTTTGGACAGTCTACTCTGGCGCAGGGTACTATTCCTGTGCTGGGGGCACATATAGCAGGACCTTGGAACTCAGGACAAGGATCCATTCCATCCTCTGGAATATCGTTCTGGGGTAATTCTTTCCACAATCAATGGAACCTTGGACAGACTACTATGCCTCTCCCATCAGGACCGACATGGGGTAATCCTTCCCAAAGTTCGTCAAACATGATGAATGCCCAACATCCTATGTCCTTTACAAGGAATCAGCGAATGATGTCTCCACAGATGCAAAATCCTTACACTGGTTAGGGTCATGGTTTCTACCAGCATCCGGGCCAGCAACCAAACTTTTCCTGGAAACCTGGTGCGAGTCAAACTCCAGGACCCTTTTTCCCAGGCTATCAGGAACAACCCAAACTACCATTACTGGTGAAGTTTCACTTGCCAGATTTGACAAGGTTGTTAAATGATCCTATTTGTCACGATCCATGTTGGCCTCCTATGCCAACAAAGTTGCCTTTGGAAATCCCAAAGTTCGAGGCCAAGCCTAACGAAGATCCAGGTGATCACGTGACTACTTTTCATCTTTGGTGTTCATCTAACTCATTGAAAGATGACTCCGTCCAGTTGTGATTGTTTCAACGCACTCTTATCGGGAGTGCCACAAAATGGTACATCGAGCTTGATCGCTCAAGATACTCTTCTTTTGGCGAAATGGCAATGGCCTTCCTTAACCATTTCCATTTACCTGTGAGAAACGACGCTGGCACAAAGATGCTTGCCAATTTCAAACAGACGACAGTGGACCATATCTCTGATCATATCCGAGAGTGGAGACACCGAAAGAGTCTAATCAAAGTACCAGTCCCACCCACATTCCTTCTTGAGTGGTTCCTTAAGTCTTTAGTCCCACAATTATCCAAAGACGTCGCGACTTAAGGAGTTTTCTCCAAAGAAGATGCCATCATGAGGGCTCAACAGTTTGAGCTCATCTATTCTTAGTCTGGTATATTATACAACATCCTGCCAGATGTACCATGATCAATAATGGATAAAAATAGACAGAGAGCTAGACCATATGTCGATGGTATTGTTGGTTCAGCACAAAACAAGCTCGTTGAGAAATTGACAAAACAATTGCAACAGTTATCTATACAACACTCAACGGCCAACCAGAATACTGCTTTGGCTTCTCCTCCTACCCAAACGTCAGAAGTACAGTCCATGCAGTCGACTAACCCCAAGGCCACCCAACAGCCTGAAGGGAAGAAAAAACAACGAAAGAAGGGTAAAGGGGAGAAAAAACCCACTGATAATGCTGGCGAGGGCACCGGGAAAAAACGGAAGGCGATGTATCCATTCAACTTGTGTGTGGAACACCACCCGACCCATCTATGTCCTCGACTTTCAGAGGCCCAAAAGTTTGTCACAGAGCAACAACAGACAATGTTAACTAATCCCTTTCAACATGGTCAAAATTTAACTCAATCCTCTACAAGTGCCAAAGGGGGCATCCAAGATACCTGCCCTCCTCCAAACAAACCCTCATCCACGAACGTATATATGGTTAGAGATGATGCTTTTCTATCAACTAGAGCACATGCCTATAGTCAACCAAGAACTTCTGAGAAGGGCAAAGAAGCCGAACTCCCGTCTCTTCCTCTACAAATTGAGAAGACGGTAGGAGAAACAATGACAAGCTTTCCAAAGGCTGCATATAAAAAATCTTCTCACAACCCAGACGCAAGGGCTTCCCAAAATTACTCTGTGGTGGAAGATTTATCAAAAACCCCTTGTGCAATGTCTGCTTTGGAGGTCCTCCAAAGCTGCCCTGCTCAGAGGAAAGCCTTGTTGATTTCTTTAGGCTCTACTGAGACTTGTAACCCGGGTACCATTATGTTAGATATGAGTGATTTAAAACCTCGTCTGCCTTACCACGTAGCGTTTCTGATAGTAGTGGCTCATCCCACGAAAAATTTTACACACAATATCTTCAGCACGGTGGTCGATGAGGGTGCCTCGACTTGCGTTATATCATTAGCATGTTGGAAGGCCATTGGTCAGCCCGCTTTGTCTCCGTCACCTACTCTCCTCACTGCGTTCGACGATCATTCTTTCCGACCACATGTTATCATCCCTTCTTTCCCTATGCAGTTAGGAGGGAAGACTGTGTGCGTTGAAGTCGAGGTATTCGATGCCCCCCTCGACTATAATCTCTTGTTAGGTCAGAGTTGGACTTATGCTATGCAAGCTGTGGTTGCTACAGTTTTCTGAGTCTTGTTGTTTCCACATGAGGGTCGGATAGTAACCATTGATGAATTGTTTTTCTCTAGACCTGACCCAGATTTGGGGGCATCCATGGTTCCCATGATTGATAATCCTCAGCCCGATGTCGTTAATGTAGGAGTTTGTTTGTGCCCATGCTTGATTGGTACCTTCGATTACCCACCTCCTCATGACGATGTCAAGTTTATATCTAATCACCACAAGGCTGAGATTTTTCACGTTTCATCATTCCGCACGACTTACTTTGCAGATCTGTAGTTTCTTCCTTCCCTATCAGCCACGATGGATGAGACAGGGCACTCCGTCATGTCCATGCCCTTGTCAGCCGCTGAAGTAGCATACTCTTTTGTCCAACAAGCTTCAGCTAACCCTGATCTGACTCCCGCACAAGCGTTGGATCCACTTCTAGAGTCTATTTGGGCTCAGGGTTCTCTTGCTACAACCAATTTGTTAGACTTAATCTTGCCTTCTGATGAAGAAGTAATCAAAGCAATGACTAGTCCAGACAAGATCATATTTCCTCCCAAAGTTAAGCCGAATCAAAGCAGGAGAATTCACCATGACTATGACTGGAGATAGGTCTTGTCATACTAATCGCTTAGCTACACACAAGATCTATGCTGAGGTTTATATGGAAACTGTTGCTGAAACGATACCTATAAATATCTCTAGAACCCCTGGCATCATAGATAATGTTTTCATCGGATCCTACAGCTCCCCTGAGGAGATGCCAGAAATCGACCCACAAAGAGTTTATCATGAGCTACCTTTGTTGTTTTTCAAGCTCCCTTTGAGATCTGAAAGAAACATCTGGGGAGACTGCATTTATGAAAAGTAACCATTATGGAGTCTTCTTTAAGCCCTTTTCAGACTCCTTAAAGATGAAAAGATTGTCGAGTGACCTTGTTTCTTCACACTCGTTAAATTGGTCCAGAAGAACATTCCTTAAACGGGTCTCCTTTTAAGCCCTTTTCATACCCTCTAAAAGTGAAAAGATTGCCGAACGATCTTCTAGCCTTTCACGCTCGTTAAACTAAAATTTGAAGTCACGTCTGTCCGGTGGTGGTTTACCGCTTTTTCGGTCCGGATGGTCAACTGTATGAACAAAGGTATACTCTATCGAATTCCCATTCTTTAGAAGAGTACTCTTAGGTATAGTTTTCTTCCTTTTTCGGGCCTGAGGGACTAAATTTATGAAAAAGAAACCCCCACGGAGTCCATAGTTAAGCTCTTTTAAGACTCCCTAAAATTGAAAAGATCGTTGAGTGACCTTATTCTTTTACACTCGTTAAAATTGTCCAGAAGAACATTCCTGATGGAGTCCATAGTTAATCTTTTTTCAGACTCCTTAAAAGTGAAAAAATAGCCGAGTTATCTTGTCCTTTTCACAATCGTTAAAATGGTTCTGAATCGATGTCTAATCGGTGCTAGTTTATCCCTTTTTCGAACCGACTAGGCTATCTTCGAAAAAGGTACCCCAGCGGAGTCTCCTTTTATTCTTTTTCAGACTCTCTAAATATGAAAAAACCACCGATCTTACCTTCTCTGGGCTCATTAAACTTACATCGAAGGATGTTACCATTGTGTGTTTTGTCAACCGCATTTGCATACCTTATCCATCAGCCTTGTGACAGTTTGCTTTTGTGTTTTAACACCTTTGGCCGTCGGAGGATTTTTCCCGAGTATCATTTTCTCAGAACATCAGTCTTGTCCTTGTGCCTTGAGCTTGTATGTTTGCAGTACTTGTTCCTCCATTGTAATGTAATATTCCTATATTCTTTTTCAAAATCATCAAAAAGAACAAAAAAATCAAATATACCCCAAAAAGAGGATGGGAAAAGTATTTTCTTTATTGGCAGCATAATGAGTCACCCTTGGATACCGCACATCTGTCCATTTGATTATCAGTCTATGGGATGTAGTATGACCTTAGGAAGTTTTTCTCGCTATATAGAGTT
>JZKD02S0327293.1:21045-32047 GCA_000966675.3 Picea glauca
TCATATTTTTTAACTAAAATCGGTATTGTTTTAATCGATCATAATCATTCTAAACATGGAATTATTTTAATCCATAAATTTCAAACATTTATATAAACATGAAATGCTTTGAGAGATGCATTCCAGGAAATTTGGAGAAAGAAAAAAATTTATCGACGAGATTGATTCTCTTAAACAACATTTATATTCTTAACTCGTACAATTTTATCATAGAGATTTTGAAATTTGAGATTACATATTCTGATTGTGTTTTATGTTTGATCTAGACTTTCAGGGAATCAACTTCTTTGTTAAGAGGACATAAATCAATGCACTAAATCTGATTCTGGTAGTAATAAAAGTCTTATTATTAGTTTGTCTCACTACCTGTGTTCGTATTAGGAACTCCCCTAATGTGGACTCTTTAGAGTCTTCTCACATAATTGGAAAGGTTAAATCAAAGCTAAGTTGATGGTGTGTATATATGATTTTGTGTATTTATTTACATAAGAGAAATGATCATTTGAATCATGTACAAAAAATGATTTTAATATTTATGTAACATCATTCTACTATTGTTCTAGTATTGTTCTAGTAGGGAAAATTCCTTTGAATGAAATGACAAGGGAACATGACTTAGAATCACCCCAATGAGGATATCAAGGAAATAACTAGTGGCTTTCGAAAGAAAATTGACAAAGGAGGATTTGGGCCTATAGTCTATGGTATTCTTCAAAATGGATTGGAGGAGATCATCAAAGTATTGTTAGAAACATCGAAACAAGGAGAGAAGGAATTCTCAACAGAGGTATATATAGTTGCTTAAGTGATCGAGGTTTCACGTTTTTGTACTTTACTGTTCACAATGATTTATAATTAAGCGATCAAATACTAAATGGAGGAGTGGTGCTTAACATACCCCTCCCTTGGGCTCATGTAATACTTAGTTGTATAGAGTAGGAAAGAGGTTGTAGATGTTAGAGAAAATCCCTATAATGAATGGATAAAATAGCTTCTCGTGGTTGCTTGGAGAAAGCACGACCTTCCAAGAAGGATTTGGGTGCTACAACGAAAATCCTTGGTATGAGAATAACAAGAGACAGAAAAAATCACAAATTGACATTGTCTCAGAGTGAGTACATAGAGAAGGTGTTGGAGACGTTTAGAATGCAGAATGCAAAACTAGTTAGTACACCTTTGGTTAGTCATTTCAAATTAACCAAGAAAATGTGTCCCAAGACACGAGAGTAGATACAATACATGTCTAGGGTCCCTTATTCATCAACAATTGGCAGCTTGATGTATGTGATGGTGCGCACAAGACCGGATATTGCACATGTAATAAGAATTGTGAGCAGGTATATGAACAATCCATGTAAAGAACATTGGGAGGCAGTAAAGTGGATTCTAAAGTATTTGAGGGGTGCTAGTACTTGTGCATTATGTTTTGTAGGTTCAGACACTCTTCTACAGGGATATGTTGGTTCATATATGGAAAGTGATAAAGATAGCAGGAGGAGCACTACAGGGTATGTTTTTACTATAAGTGGAACAATAGTAAGTTGGATTTTGAAACTGCAAAAGGTTGTTGCAATTTCAACAATGAAAGCAGAATATGTTTCTGCTACAGAGGCTAGTAAAGACATGATTTGACTGCAGAGGTTTATGGAGGAATTGAGAAATCAATCGAAGAATTGCAGTTTGTATTGTGACAGCTAGAGTGCCATTCATCTTGCAAAGAATCCAACCTTCCATTCTAAAACTAAACATATACAACTCAAGTATCATTTCATATGATCCATCTTGGAAGATGGACAACTGAAGTTGGAAAATATACATACTATCCAGAATCTTATATAAATGTTAACAAATGTAGTAACCAAGGAGAAACTGAGTTCCTGCTCAGTTTCAGTTGGACTTCAAGCATGAAGGTGAAGATGAGAAATTTTCCAGGTCTAAGGTGGATCATAGTCCAACATGTACAACAACAGTGGAATTGTTGTGATCAGTCTCCAAGTAGGAGATTGTTGGTTGTGGAGCCTGATTATCTTCCTAATTCATATGCAAGTCAAAGAGATTGTAGAATACACAATTTGTAGTCAATATGAACCGTTCATTATAGGGTCGTAGATCTGATAGTAGAAGTTATGTTAATAGGGTGAAATCATGAAGATGGGTTACACTTTTGCTTGTTTTATGAGAAAAAAAACTGTATTTTCACAAGTTCTTCAACTTCCGGCATACAAAAGTATTTTTTTTATTTAGAATTTCATTTTACAGTAAAAACAAAACTTGTGAAGAATTTTGTTAGCTTTCTAATGACTATTTTTCAATTTTTTTTAATCACAATTTGATATGTCAATTTGACAATTGTTTAACAATATGTTCCTTAAGCATGAAAGGAATGATAATGAGTTACTTTTTTCTACAACAATGTATCTATTATTAAACTTATGTTTTTAAGAAACGAAATATACTGCAACAATCTACAGAGACTCTATTTTATTATGACTATAATTTTGAATCTAACAGATGAATATTATAATTTCTAGAATATTTTGAAGTTGACCAAGCTGAAAACGCTGCAGATTTTAAACACATATTTTTCTACACCTTGTATCTATCTTAATTTTTACTTAAAACTAAAATCTAAATATACCCTTTTGAAAAGAACAGTTTAAGGATTATGAATATATTTTTTTCCAAATTTTTCACTGTATATTTTTAGAGATACCGATATTTCATTTCACCGAGTCATAATGTCTGCTGAAAATATTATGTAGTGATTTTAAAAAATAAATAAATAAAATTAGATAAAAATAAAGAAAATGAAAACAAATTATAGGAATTGAAAGTAGATTCAATTTTGGAAATGCTGGTGTCATTTTCGAAACCAAATTCTCACTATTTGAAGGAGTCTGCAACCTCCGAAGTTCAGGTAAGCTTGGGGCAATTCTTTGGTTTTTGTTTTCATTCCCAATTCCATGTTTTCGGCTGAAATAAACTTTCGGCCGAAAAACTAAAATCTAACGGAAACTGTCAAAACTGAACGGTTTCCAAGGTTTTCGACAGAAAAACCCTTCTTTCGACCGAAAGGTTGTTGAATGAATTCCGTTAGCTGAAAAAAATGAAAAGACACGTCATATCGTTTCATTTTGTGCCAAATTGTATAAATAGGCTTTCGTCCGAACACATTTAACACAATTCATCGGATGGATAGACAAATATAAGCTTAGAGATATGGATTTCAAAGCATTTCTATTACTGATTGCAGTTGTATTTTTTTCTTTCTTTATTTCTTCCCTCTGTTCCATAGGCTTAATCGGAGAATCGATATCGATACATGGTGATTTTCTAGAGCACTTAAACAAAGTTTCGAATCATCTTTTTGGTTTTTGTTGAATAAGGTAATTGATGTTTGTTCAAGTTTTTATTGGAATAACAATTTAAATGTTGAAAGATAAATGTTGAGCATTTTTTCAAGGTGAAGTCTTTGTTGAACATATCTTTTACAGATAACTATAAAAGTCATGGGAAACAAAAGTTTGCGCAAGAGAAAATATGATCGCACTCGAGATGATACTCACCAAATCGAACAAAGGAAAGAGCTTTATCAAAGAAAGAAACAAGAACGTGCAAATATTGAAGAAATAAACGATGATAATGTCAATAGAGATTTTCGACAAGAAGAAGTTCAACCAGGTATGCATGCACATATGATGATCGAGCACACGACACACATTGGGACTGTATTCAGAAAGTACAGAATTCAAAGTATAGAATTTAAATTTAAAATATTGTAAATTTAATATAATTGATTGTAATTAAAATTTGATGTTTTTCAAAAAACATAAATAGATTTGTCTCATAATGTCGAACAAGACGTTGAAACCGAAATTGAAGCAGAAGATGAATCACCTATAGGTATGTACATAAATTTAGATAATACAAGATGAACACTCAAGTATATATAATTTAGTGAATTTCTATTCGGTTATGTTTTTTAATATAAACTTTAAATTGAAATATGCAGGAGAATCTATCAACATTGATGATGAAATATTAGAAAATGTTGATACTGACAAATTTGGGAAGAAAAAAGCTAAGCATTATATAAGATATCGAACTAAGAATATGTATAATAYTTTTTTCAAAGATGAATCAGTAACAGTACAAGCTCAACTTTTACTTTGTCTAATGAAGTCAAGAAAGTTAAAAGAAACTACATCATTATTGGGTATTCAAAAGTCGACAAAGGATACAAAGGTGACACAGAATGTCTTTAACTATATAACTAGTGTATTAAAAGCTTTTGGAAAATCTCGAAAAGAAGATGTCTGTGTTGCACGAAAAGCGATACAAACAACAGTTGTTTCATCTAGCAATATAAAAGATCGTTTGACACGACACATGATAAAAACGATGGGAACGTCAAGAAAAACATTGCACAAACATAGAAAATTTTGTTTCCAAATAGATGTAAATGATGAATTGGCTTGTTGGACAGTGATTTCTAGACAATCCTACAAAGATAGACTTACATAAAATGTTAAAGAATTGGCCCGTAATTGTTGGTTGGAAGAATCTCGTGTTTCACCACATACAAGGGATGTGTTGCGACGAAGAATATCATGAAATAAATATGAATAACATCCAAAACATATATTTCCAATGACACAAATAAAGTTGTTTAATAAGTTCAAAGAAGAGCACAAAGAAGTTAAAATTTCCATCAATACATTTGTGCAACAAAAACCATGGTTTGTTAGACCCATCATTGTCTGTGACACGTGTTGTTGTCGTTATCATGTGGACATTGAGTTGTATTATGACACTTTTTTGGATTTTGGTAAAACTTTATGGCCAGGTTCACCTCCTCCTTCCACATTCTGTGTTTTTATATCTGAAATTCTATGTGAAAGAGAATGTGATGATTTATTTTACAAAAAAAAATGTGTTGGTGGAAAGAAATGTGATCGTTGTGGAAATCTAAGTTTGTTTCATTCAAAGTATCATATTGATATGAATGATCAATCATTTTCTAATATAAGAGTCAATTGGAAAATATATGAATATACGAGTAGCACAGCTCCACATTCTTCAAATGTTATTTCCAAAAGGATTGTTTTGAAGGTAGATAAAATCAGCGTGATAGAATTTTTTAAGAAGTTTGAGGAAAAAATCTATAAATACACCAAGCATTCACATAGAGCTTGATGGAAAGATCTACAACTCAAACAATCCCGTGAAGTGTTTCCACCAGAGACAATTTTGTCTGTAGTTGATTTTGCAGAGAATTACACATTCGCTACCAAAAACAAAATACAGAGCGAATATTATCATTCTGATCAAGTCATGATATTTGTCCACGTTCTATATAGACATCCTCAATGGAGTCTTCCAAACATAGAAAGCACCAATGACAATCGACATGTTATTAAAGAATATCACTTTTATATAAGTGATGATTGAGCACACGGCACACATTATATACAACATTGTTTTGATAAATTTTATGATTCATTAAAAGAATGAAAAATCAGATCCGATCAACATTGGATATGGTCCGATGGGTGTGTGGGTCAGTTCAAATATGCACGATCATTCTATTGGTTATGTCGTCTTCATAAAAAATTAAACATTACACATTGTTGGAATTTTTTTGAGACTGGTCATGGAAAATGAGAGCACGATGGTGCAAGGGCATGTATAAAACAAGCACTTCGAAGGTATCAGCTGAACCCTCATGCCGACCGATTTGAATACGCTAAACAAGTTGTTGAATGGTGCAACATGGTTCTAAGCTATGAATATAATCCGTCAAGGG
This sequence comes from Picea glauca, assembly GCA_000966675.3. NCBI lineage: Eukaryota > Viridiplantae > Streptophyta > Pinopsida > Pinales > Pinaceae > Picea > Picea glauca. The sequence goes on from JZKD02S0327293.1 coordinate 26,852, forward strand.
ATGTGCGCAGGTGTGTCTATATATAATTGTTACATGTATGTACACGGGATATATGAATTTAAACGTGTTCAAATTTATATTCAATCTTCAATCATTTTCTTGAGAAATTTCAAGTTAACAAGTTCTTGTCTTGTGTGGGTTTTTTTGGTATGTTGGAATCGAAGATGTAAATAGATCAATCCCATATGACGCCAGTACAATACCTGGGACAAGAAAAATACATTCAGTTAAAACAAAACGTTTTCAAAATGGGTTTGCATTTGATAGACGAAATGACTCTTGTTTTTGTTTAGTTTGCATAGAGGACACATAATCCATAGATATTTGTGAGAACGAAAATGCAGGACATGTTAAAGCTTGGAGACATACTAAACTTAATGTAAAAGGGAAAATGCCACTTGCAAGCTCAGAGGAGATGGAATCAAATGAAACTATGGTGTCAGATGATGGCAATAGAGTTTTTTATCTTGTTAGAGAAGGTAAAATTTTTATGTTTAAATTTTTTCAAATAACTTGTAGATGTACTTGTGTGATAATCTAACACGAATTATTTGTTGTCCAATATATCCAATTATTTGCAAGAGATGTTGTTGCCATGGTTTCACCTGTAGACAACACTGAAAACGTGAAATATTATTTGATGCAATGCACAGAACAAAAGATGAGGCTATTAAAAAATTTTGATGATAACGGTTTTATATATGAAAGAGGATCCATTGTATTAAAAGGATATTTTTTTCAAGAAACCCATCAAACCAATACTCATGTTCACTTTCAAGACTACTAGTCAGATGTCACAAGTTGTCAATATAGTCATTTGGTATGTGCAACGTGCATAAAGTTAATAGAAATTCAATAAAAATAAATAAAAAATTAGAAAATGGAAAATGTCCAAAGTCGATCATGAACGAATAATTGAAGATGGAATACCATTACGTTTTTTTTAAACAAACTTGGCACATGTGTACATTCCATAATTTTAAATTTTTCATTGAAAGTACATTCCAGATTTTAATGACTTGTTTTGACTATCTTCAAACATATTTCCAATTATGATATTTATAAAAAGGGTACTATGTATAAAAAACTCACTTTGGAACTGCACCCCAATTAGTACCTAAAAGTATATTGTTAATACTTACAACCTAATTAGTATATGATTTAGGGAACTATTAATTTGTATGGAAGTGAAAGAACCATTTGGTAACTTATACCCCTATCGATACCCAAAAGTATGTCATTGGGGAATTTCACCCTAATTAGTATAGAAGTAAAGGACATGCTTGGGAAACACCTTAATTTACATATATAGGAGTGAGACAACAACTTAATGAATTTGCATTTTAGCTAGTGCCAAAATTATGTTCTTGGGATTTAAACAAGAATTAATATAATAACAAGAGAGCCACTTGTGGTGCACCCTATTTGAATAAGAGTAAGATAAGTATTTACAAATTATGACACCCCCATTAATACTCAAAAATATGTTCTTAGGGAATTCCACTCTAATTATGATATGAATGAGGGAATCACTTGGAAATTTATGCCCAAGTATGTTATAACCTAAATTTGTATAAGAGTGAAAGAACCAATAACTGTTTGGGGTGCACCCTAACTTTAATATATGATAGAGGAGAACTTAATCTTTTAGGGACATGCATTTTATATAATACAAGTTCTTTTTTCAAGTCAAGAAGTGAGGTATCCTTAAGCGCAAGGGATGAAACTAATCCTAACTTAGGCATGTTCACTACCAGGCATATTTACGAGACATATTTAAGTACCTAATCCAACTAATATACCCATCATCATATATCCTTCTAAGCATGCCCCCTTCTAACATTTGGATGAGACTAATCTTTTTTAAAGAAAGCATAGGATTAGGGTAACTTTATGATATCAAATTCTCATTCCATCTAGTGATTGGAAATGGCTCACATGTTAAGACAAGTAAAATATATTTTAATGAAGTTCATTCGATGGGGTTTACTTGCTTTAGAATGTTTGAACCCATTCCCATATATGTATTATGGAGCCGTCCCCTTCAAACCCATAATTTCCAACCATACTCTTTGATTTTCCCCATGTTCATAAAGGGGCACACATGTTGAGAAAGCATATACTATTATACGTAGGGTGATTAAGTCATGTTAATTACAAAGGGGTCCCTCTCACATGAAGTCGTAAGACTTCATGTCCACATTTTCACATGTTTGATGGGTTTGATTTACTTTGGATCCATCTTGATACATGTTAAACGATACAATGCCGTGGGTCCTCAAGTGGCAATACAAGCGGCCATATAATCTCACATGCTAGGAATGGAGCCACACCCATTGAGCGACTCTTCCTCATGCTTCATTCTATTCCATTGACTATTCAAATGGAGTGGGCATCATTCTTTTTTGAGGTAACATTAAATCTCTTTGTACTGCATAAGGTTCATACCCGCGTAGTATCATGAAGTTCACTTATCAAAGCCAATTGATCACATCGTGGAGTTATATAGTTTTAGTACCTTCTAGAATACAAGGAATATTATTTTTTATTGTAAAAGGTTGATCTAGAAACTCTCTATTTAAAGAGAAGTTCCTTCACTTCTTATGCATGGTTGGATTTGCGAGATTCTAGCAAATTCTAGTGATGGATCACCAAGATACCCACTTCTAACTTTTAAATGGAACTAACCCTTTCTCAAGTATGTGCATTACTATGACATATTTATGATACCCAATTACATTGTTAGAACCATTAATGTAACCTCTTCTAATATATACGAAGGATTCAATATCAAATTTAACATCTACATCTAATTAAAAAAAATTAGTTTAAAGTATTTTTTTTAATTGAATTGTTCTTTTATATTTAAACATTTTATGTTTCACAATTATTATATATAATTATTCACAATGTTAATTTATATTTAATTTAACAAAATTTTTAATATAGATGTAATGTTTTATAAATATTTCAAGTGTCGCAATTATTTTATATGAGAATAATTTATTTTTAAGGTCATGATATTTGTGTAAGAAATTATGTTGTTTATAGTATAAGAGATTCTCCCTTAACCATTTGATTGTTAAGGTGTATGGAGATATATAACCTTCTTCTTTAGTTTTGGCCATGACTTCCAAAGAGAAAACACGAATTTTATATTTACAATATTACTTTATAAAAACAACATGAAGTTTATATTTACCATATTAATTTATACAGAAATTTAATTTCATGTAGAGTAAAATAAAATTGTATACACATATTTAATGTCATGTAGTAAAATCAATTATTAATGTTGGAGAGGTATAACACTCAAACTATTTGGTGAATTGTATTCCAACTATATTGACTCGAAGTAGTAAGATAGTGGTATAGTGATATAAAGAATGAAATTGAAAATTTTCATAACAATTTATAGCATTTTGGAAAAATTTGGAATTTGGAATTTGGTATTTTTCATTGAAAGTACATTCCATATTTTAATGACTTGTTTTGACTATCTTCAAAAATATTTCCAAATAGGATATTTAACTATGTATAAAAAACTCCAAATCATTCTTAAAAAACACAGATAAAGTATGGTTCAACCATATTTTATTTGTGTTTTTCAACCATTACACCAATTAAAATTATTTTATGAGCATTACACCGATCAAAATTGAGTTGTATACCTCTTGTATGACCATTTTATTTTAAACTAAAAAATTGTTAAACACTATTTTCATTGACCCTTACTTTTTTCAATAGCATTTTTTTCCATTTTATTTTAATAATATTGTATTAGGTTCAAGAGTATATGAACCTTTAAATGAATATTTCTTATAGCTTTAGAATTTTTTTAATGACTACATAATAAAATTAAAGAAGAGTTGATTATCTCTTTTATTTTAAAGTTTTATTTTATTGTCACATCATTTTGAGCATTTTATTTTATCGTTAACTATGCCACTTTGTCACATCATTTTGAACATTTCATTACTAGTTAATTTTGCCACTTTTTGACAATAGATTTTTTTTTTTACAGTACATAGTGAACATAAAATGAAACATTTAAATTAAAATACATAGCAGAAAAGTATTTAAGAGTTTGATGCTTAATTTAAAATACATTGTAAAAAGGAGAATACACAAAACATTATTTCATTATTAGTTAATTTTTCCACCTTTTGACAATAAAATCATATTTTTCATATTTTCGACAATACACAGTAAACATAAAAAGAAACATTTAAATTAATATATAGAAAAAATATGTTTAAAAGTTTGATGCTTAATTTAATGCATTGTAAAAATGAGAATATACAAAACATTAGTTCATAACAAGTTAACTTGCCACTTTTTTTCCATCAATTATGATCAATCAAATATGAAACAAAAATTAATATTTTGAATTCCAAAACTATGAAATATATATATATATAATCAAAGTCTGAATAATAACACTGTAAAATATATAAGTTCCACATCCATTTTAGGATGATAACAAAAACTAAGACATTTAACTCCAAAATTCTAGACTCTAAGCCTATAAGCCATCGCTTTAAGATAGATCACTTCATACATGAAATTCAAACCTGCAAAAAAAACAAATTTCAAAAATTAAAAATTTACAATTCAAACATGAGAAATAATACAGAATTCAAAAATTGTAATTAAAATAAAATTGACATACATACCAAAAGAGTTAATTGTCATCCTCCAACATACTCTTTCCCACAAAATATATTGTAAACATATTTTCCATCAAATATAATTTAGACATCTGTAAAAATAAAAAAACATAATAAACAAACAAATAACGCATATTAACATATATAGTGTAACTAAATATTAAATAAACAATTTACTAGTTAACTTTTCCACCTTTTGACAATAAAATCATATTTTTCATATTTTCGACAATACACATTAAACATAAAATGAAACATTTAAATTAATACATGGCAAAAAAATGTTTAAAAATTTGATGCTTAATTTAATGCATTGTAAAAAGGAGAATATACAAAACATTAGTTCATAACAAGTTAACTTTGCCACTTTTTTTCCATCCATTATGATCAATCAAATATGAGACAAAAATCGATATTTTGAATTCCAAAATTATGATATATATATATATATATATATATATATATATATATATATATATATATATATATATATATATATATATATATATATATATATATATATATA
>JZKD02S0327293.1:62713-76418 GCA_000966675.3 Picea glauca
CCATTTCCCACGTAGCCTCATCTGGGCCAAAGTGTTTCCACTGCACCTTGACCTGTGCAATGGTTCAGTTCCTGAGTGAGGTTTCCTTCCTGTCTAATATGCATTGGGGTTCTGGCAGGAATTCTCCCTCTCGCTCCACCTGGATCACAAACTAGTCAACTATATGATTAGCATCATGTACATATTTCTTCAATAATGAAACATGAAAAACATTATGTGCCTTTACAGTGGGAGGAAGTGCTAGCCTATAGGCTACAGGTCCCACTCTATCTAAGACTTCAAAGGGTCCACAATACTGAGGTGCCAATTTGGCACAGGCTCCCATTCTCAAGGAACTCTTCCTAGGTCTAACTCTGAGGTAAACATGGTCTCTGGTCTTGAACTCTCTGGGAGTTCTCTTTCTGTCGACGTAACTTTTCTATCTATCCTGAACAATCTTCGAGCATCTGGTAGCCTTCATATTTTAGCCCTGTAGGCTCTTTCCTTAGGTATGAGGTCACGGTCTTGAAGAATGCATCTGTTTCTTGTGCATTCCTGACTCTTTCCCTGACATCCGTTTCATAAGTGCTTACCACTGTCAGATGAATCGTTTTTATACTTCAACTAAGGGCATCGACCATCCTATTTTCCTTTCCTTTGATGTGTTTGATTTCAAAATCAAACTCACTAAGGAGAGCCATCCACCTAGCTTGCCTGGCATTGAGTTTTGGTTGATCAAACAAGTGTCTCAATCCACAATGGTCTGTCATAAGCACAAATCTCCTACCCAGGAGGTAGTGCCTCCACATTTTTAAAGCATGTACTATGGCAGCCAACTCTAGGTCATGGGTAACATAATTGATCTCATGCTCATTTAATTTCCTGGACGCGTAGCAAATTACACGTCCCTCTTGCATAAGGACTCCTCCGAGTCCTTCCTTGCAGGCATCTATACACACGAGGAAATCATTATCTGGGTCTGCAATCTTTAGCACGGGTGCATGGGTCAAGAGGTATTTCGGTTCCTGAAATCTTTCTTCACATTTTGATGTCCAAATGAATTTAATCCTCTTTTTCTAAAGGGCAGTGATTGGACAACCAATCTTGGAAAACCCTTTTATGAACCTTCTATAGTATCCTGCTAAGCCCATGAAGGACCTAATATCGGATACATCCTTCGGGTTAGGCCATTCCATAATAAATCTGATCTTGTCAGGGTCTACTGCCACCCCTTCCTTAGATATGACATGGCCGAAGTAATGGACTTGCTTCTGAAAAAAAACACATTTGCTAAACTTAGCGTAGAGTTGATGCTCTCTTAGTACTTGAAGTACGAGTCTAAGATGTTTTTCGTGCTCCTCCCTGTTCTTGGAGTAGATTAGCATATCATTAATGAAAACCAATACAAATTTGTCCAGGAATTTGCTGAGTACATTATTCATCAAACACATAAAAGTGGTGGGAGCATTGGATAACCCAAATGGCACCACCACGAATTCATAGTCACCATACCTCGTCCTGAAGGTTGTTATGTGGATGTCTTCATCCTTAATCCGGACTTGGTGGTACCCAGACCTTAAGTCGATCTTCAAGAAGATGGAAGCACCTCCCAATTGGTCGAACAGGTCATCGATTCTTGGTAAGGGGTACTTGTTCTTTATGGTTGTCTTATTGAGTTGTCTATAATTTATGCACAGTCAGAGTGTGCCATCTTTCTTTTTTACAAACAAGACGAGCGCTCCCCACAGAGATACATTGGGTCGGATGTAGCCTTTGTCCATCATCTCCTTTAGTTGTAGCTTGAGCTCAACCAGCTCTGGCGTGCTCATTCTATATGGCGTTTTAGATGCCGGTACCGCTCCTGGTGTAAGTTCTATCGAGAAGTCGATATCCCTTCTCGGAGGTAGACCTGGTACCTCTTATGGGAACACGTTCTTGTATTCTCTTAATATGGGGTGGTCCTCTAGGTTTGGTTTGTCATTCTCAACAGATTCCAGTACCTGTATGGCATATAAGGAACACCCCTTTCTGCAAGACTTTTTCATTTGAAGGGCTGATATTTGTCTCACTGAGACAGGTTTCTGAATCCCTTAGAGGGTCGTTTTTCTCCCTTCTTCATTTACACATTCTAAAGTTTTATGATAATAGTCCAATTTAGTTTTATAAGCAGCCAACCAATCCATACCAATCAACAAGCCATAAGATCCCAGGGGAATTATGTTAAGGGTCGCTCGGGTGGGCAATCCACCCATGATGAATTGACAGGCTGGTATGACCTCTGCCACCTTTCTTTTGGTCCCAGTGGCTAATCGCACCAACCACGGTTTAACATGTCTAATTGGTTGCAGTTTACACTTATCAACAATTTGAGGGGTCACATAACTCAAATTAGAACCTGGGTCAATTAAAATAGAAACTATATGGTTGGCAATCATACCTTCCAACTCCACTACTGAAGCTTGGTGGTCGGCATGATTATTATCCAAGGCTGCATATATTCGTGGCATGCTCCTAGCCACATCATTAATAGTGGTAGCTTCTTAGATATTGTATATTATCTTATTGTTATGTTGTCTGTGTGGGTAGTCCCTCAATCGATGATCTTCTCCACAACCCCATCATTTTAAGGGTTCCTTCTTTAGGTTATTTGTCTTTTCTGGGACTGTCTTAAAAGGTTTATTTCCACTTTGAGAGGGGAAATTTTGCTGATATACACTTCTAGTAGGAAGGCTCCTTCTAGAATATTTTCCATAGTGCTTAAATCTTGAGGATTTAAACCCCTTCTTCTAGAATCCCAAACTACTCCTCTTCTTATAGTCCTCGTGAGGTCTTGTCTTACTCCCAAATTGTTCATAACAATACCTCACCTTCCGGATAGTTTCTTATAAGGTATTTGGTTCGTCGAACTCAATCCTATCTCGACAGTTCTGAGGTAACCCACTAATGAACCGCTGCATTTTTACTTTTTCATCTTTTATGTAGGGTACATACCTCAGTAGTTCAAGGAATTTATTGACAAATTCATCTATGGTGAGATGCCCCAGCCTGAGTTTATAGAATTCCTTAGTATTATCATCCATGTAACTCTCTGACAGATACTGCTTCCTGAAGTAATTCTCAAACTATTTCCATGACAAGTCCTTCTCATGGAATCCTTTCACATTCCTAAGGTCTTCCCACCAAATGGAAGCCTTTCCATTCAGGTTAAATATGGATATTCGAACCTTCAAGTTTTTAGAGTAGTCATGGACTCTGAAGTATTTCTTTAAACCAAGAGGCCAAACTTCAACCTCTTCTCCCTTCCTAATCTCTCCATCGAAAGAGGGTGGTTTGGATTTCTTGAATTCTTCAGAATCATGATTTTTGGAACGCTTCTGCTTCTTTCCTTTCCTTTGAGAATGTGAGATTTCACTGCTACTAGAAGATCCTTCGGATTTGCCAACTTCCTTTCCATAGAACTCTACCGACGAGTATCCCCTACCTCCAATTTGGGCCTTCTTCGAGTCACTTCTCCCAGTGTGGTCACTTATGGAGTCATGTTTTCAGATCTCAGGTGGACTTTGACTTCTCTTCTTATGTCTTCGGTCCACATGATTAGTTGCAGGTTCATGCTATAGTTTCCTCTGTATGTCGGACAAGATCTGCAGCAAGACTGCGTTAATTTCTGTTTGTTTTTCTTTCTCCTTCATTAACCTCTCATTGTCAGCCTTGCTATTTTGTAATTCATCCCTAAGGCTCCTTACAGTTTCAGCCATATCTGGAGGGGTTTCCATTGCCCTTCTTTCATCAGATTCTTCGTCTCTATTGTGGGAGCCATCCCCCACTTCATGACACATCACCACCCTTTATTCTTGAAGTTTTCCCATGATTTACTGACTGCTTGAGTGTTGACAAAAACACTCATTGTTATTTAACAGTCTATTAGTTCATGAACAATACACGATTCAATTTCTTAAATGCACACACACAGTAGAAAGTTTCATTATTTTATTTAATAACATTTTTAACCAGACTTTTAAGAAAGAGGTAAGGTAGAGTGTCACTCTTTTAAAAGTAATCCAAATAGAGTTTTTAAGCGACTCGTCCATGATCCCAAGCAGGCCAAGTGTTGTAACCATGCTCTAATACCAATTTGTAACACACCCACGATGGGGCGAAAATAAAAAAAATTGTCCTCCTTACAGGAACAGATCCTTTCCCTCTACGATTCCTAATTTGGTAAGTTTGGGATTCAGCCCGACCCTCCAGTCAAGGTTCTATGATTAGCTAAGTCAAACAAGACTTAGAGACCTTGATAGTCTCACCTCTTAATAAAACACAGGCCCTTCTGGCTTCTGGTGCAGGTCTTATGATACCCACAACCTTCTCCTTCGCGCTTCAACGAAGTCTCAGAGTTGGCGTTAGCCCCTTTTCTCTTGGCCCCTCCTCGGATGTGACCTTGGGTGATGACTTCACGCAAACACACAATTGCAGGCGCGGCCAAAGGCGGTTTGAAACCAAACTAATTTTCGGCATGCAATTCTCCTCAAGCTTCCACGTGTCCTTTCCCCAAAACCAGGGTTTGGATTGTGGCCCGCCCTCAACTTTTTAAAGTTCACGCACCTCCAATCCCCACAATGCTACGAGACCGTCGATCTCCCGATCTTGACAGTATTGTCTGAACTGATGGTTCATATCTACCCTTTTCTAATCCATGGACCAGATCTGCCCCTTCTAAATCAACGGATATGATCTCCTTCATGATTCCGGACTTCAGACTTTTCAAATCTCAAACCCTACTTTTCTCCGTACATCCATCTTCCGGAGTTGATAATCTGTGGACACCTGTCCTCCTAAATCAACGACCCTACTTCTACTTTGGGTGTTTGACCTTTCAACTACTTTCAACTAGATCAACGGTCTTGTGGCCCTCTTCTCGATCAATGATCGAGATCTCCTTCGAGTCTCCAGACTTCTGAGATCTCAAATCTAAAACTTCACCCTTTTTTTCCCAATGGATTTTATCCGAAGGATATAATCCACTGACACATGTCCACTTGATCTAACGATCAAGGATTACTTCGGGTCTTTACTCGGAGTCCACAGATTTGTGCCACCTATCCTATGGATATAACGATCGAGGATTGCTTCGGGCCTTTACCCGGAGTTCACAGATTTACGCCATGTCTCCTCTAGATCCGATGACTATGAATTACTTCGGGACTTTACCCGGAGTCCACAAATTCACACCACGTCCCTTCTTAATCTGACGGCTATGAATTACTTCGAGACTCTATCCGGAGTCCACAGATTCATGCCACGTCCCTTCTGGATTAGAAGGTCCATATTCACTTCGAACGATCTGACACTAGAGATTTACATCGGACGATCTGACGACTGAGATCTACTTTGGACGATCTAACGATTAAGATTTGATTCGGCTCTCCAACTCTTCGCGCTTTGGGAGTCTCAAATATCAACTGAAAACTATCGAATAGATTTCTCGAAGTTGCTGATATAGTGACACGTATCTCCTGGCGATCAATGGTCAGGATCCTACTTCGGGTGATTTGATGACTGAGATTTACTTCGGCTCTCCAGACTTCGGGAGTCTCAGATCTCAACTAAAAACTCTTGCACAGATTTCCCCGGAGTCCATGATCTATCGCCACGTGTCCCTCTGGATCTGGTGGTCCAGATTCACTTCAGGTCTTCAGGGTTCGGGAATCTCAACTTTCAACTTAAAACCCTTGAATATATTCCTTCGAAGTCCATGATCCGTCGCCACGTATCCCTCTGGATCTAGAAGTCTAGATTCACCTCCTAGTGATGGACAACCTCAAATTACTTCAGGACTTCAGAACTTTGGTAAGTTCCCTTCTCCTGCATGTGCCAAGTGTTAAGGTTTGTGCACCTTGCTTGGATCAGAGGATTGTCGATCCTTGGAGTTGTGATCCAATGGCCACTGTCTCCCCTCCTCTTGAGCTTCTGAATTACTCTGACTTAGAAGATTTTCTAAGTGATAGAAGGATTCGACCTTTGCTCCTCCTCCGAGCTCGTCTCCTGGATTTTGTCTGCACTCCTGAAAATGCTATCTCTTCCGAGCTTGATGTCCTTGAAGATTTTGCCATCCCACGTGCTCCTTGCATTTCAGGGATCACGTCAAACTCATATCGAAGGTCAAAGACGATCAATAGTTCATAGAAATTGTGGGGCCCCAACATGTGTACTCTTTACTAGAGAATTTGACCTCCGCAATCTGGAAAGTGCTCAATCGATTCTAGTCTACTCGAGATTGTTGATCTTCTAGCCCATTGAGATCAACAACAAGGGTGAATTGCGGGCCGCAAACTAGCACGTCCACTATTTTCACCTTTGTGCTCCGCAGTGATTCCCCACCCTCGATATCCATTCATAGATCGATGGTTCATAGCAATTGAGGGGTTCAACTTGACTATTGTGCAATTTGACATCTTGGAGGCTCGAGCTCCAAGGTTCCTAAACCAAGGTCACCTGGATCTTCATATAACTCCTGGGCTATAATCCCCACTCTTAGTTGGGTTTTTGGTTAAGGGAATAGGCACAAGTTCAGAGTCTCCTAGACTACTGGTCTTAAGGGAACAACTTCCCAACTCGCAAAACTTTAAGCTCTGAATCAAGGCAAAGTAACTTATGAGGTTACCAAAATGGTAGCTATGCACAGAGGCTAGCTCTGACTCTGATACGGTGATGTAAATTCCTGGGGAAATCACCTTCGAGTGATTAAACTGGGACGTATGGAAATTCAAGAAGCAATATAGGTTCTCAAGGGAATGAACGCATACTCATAACTTAATCATTTAATACAGAGAAAGAGCCCTTTATAGACATGTAAATACTCGCATGCATCCATTATTTACAATTCAAAGCATAAGGCAAGAAAACACTTATCAGAACCATAGAGTGTGATTCAACTGCTGAAAGGGGTGCTCGTTTCCACCCAACCATAGGCTTAGTCACTCCCAATGGATTTATCATTGGCCACCCCCGTGCTTAAGCCACGATGCTTTGAGATTCAATCTCTTACTTCCAACTCAACGGAAGTTAGGGACGAAGGTTACTCTCCTTCTCCCAATACAAAAATAGATAAGGACGAAGGTTACTCTCCTTCTCCCAATACAAAAATAGATAAGGACGAAGGTTACTCTCCTTCTCCTGGCTCAATCTCTATTTTATGTGATCAGAAATCATTGTTCCTCTTTCAGTCCTTCCTCGGACCCGAGAGTTTCTGCTCTTGTCTCTGCATTTTTCCGCAGGTCTTCCTTTTCGCACCACACTTCCTTTCTTTCCTTTCTCAACAACATTGTGTGTGGCTCAAATTCCCAGTCCGTGGTCAGGTCTGGAAGCCTTACGGATGGGCGGTCTACCCCATCCCCTCATTAACTCTTGAGGAGTTCTTCCCACCTTCTAGCCCGACTGTAACTCATTCATGGGTTAGAGAGTTATTATGATATGAGAAATTAATTCCAACATGGTACTGGTTCGGTGGAGGTTAATGCAACCATTCTGGGTCCCCTCCACAACCTTTCATTAGCATTCATGGTTTTCTCTTAGCACATCCCCTCTTTCAGCAGTCTTGCAACACATAACCATTTTCTATTAAAATAACAGAATTTACATTCATCAACCTTTTGTAAAAAGGTCCATCAAATCAAACATTCACACTTTTAGGTTTTCCATAGTTCCTTGGCCAATATAGTTATATTTATAGACTGGGGGAAACAGGGTGTTACATTTACGAGAACGTTGGTTTTCTCCAGACAATGTTTGAAATGAAGCATTGGAAGGGATAATATAACCCTGCGCAAATCTTGGTCCAATGCGTGTGAATGGAAGATGTCCTTGAGCCTTTTGCTCAGTAATGACAATTTCGACAGTTGTTGCATGATGCGCTATTAGCATTAAAGACTAGTAATCGGATACCTAGAAGTGAGAACATGGCAGGTATGGCAATTAGAAATTAAGGATTGGAGATTTTGTGAATAGGCCAATGCGACGACCCGTGCCTGAGATGAACAATCTAAAGGGATAATATAGCTCTCCACAGATCTTGGTTTAATGCGTATTAATGGGAGATCTCCTCGAGCATTTCACTCATTAACGACAATGTTGACGGTTCCTGCATGGTGAGCTCTTAGCATGAAAGGTTACTACTTTCATATTAAGAAAGAAGTAGGAAGGTGGCAGGGACGGGAAAGAAAAATTAAGGAGTGTCTAATTATCGAAAGAGGTCGGGCAGGCTTCAAAAAAGGGTTACAATGTACAACCGCTAGAGGCGAGGTCTCGAGGGTCAAATTGTATGTCTCGAAAATTTTTGAGTGCAAAATGCATAACACGTAAGAGGGCATGATGGGACAGTCCAGAGGGAAATTCGTATATCACGGAACTCCGGGTACTATTTGCAAGACACAGAACAATGGAAGTGAAATCGTGATCCCGCTTGTCCGTGAACCCGCAATCGAAAAAGTGGCTCAAGTATGGACTAGGGAAAAGGCTAGGTGGACTCGTTTTGGCTAATATATTGAAACTTGTAATATATATCCCATTATGTGGAAAGATTTTATCTGCATGTCTCTAGGAAACTTCTGTGGCAATAGCCAATGTGATTGTCTCGTCGAGCCTTTTTATTTTTAATGATGGTTTGTATGGTTGTTGCATGTTGAACTGTTAGCATTAAACCTTGTTGGTTGCATACTTTGAAACAAGTGAGAAGGTGGCAGGCACAGTAAACAGTGACTGAGAAGTGGAGATTTCATGAACCCACCAATGTGAGGATCCAAGAAAGAGATTCCATGAAATGGGCAACTATGGAAAGCGGTCGGACGAGCTTTATAATTAGGGTGACAATGGTTCCCCAGGAGACATGACTTCCCAAGGGTCATATTGTATTTCAGGGAACTTGAGTGAAAAATGTGTACCACGGAAGAGGGGATGATATGGGAGTCTGGCGGTCATTTTATATGTGGCAGAACTATGGGACATCTCCTCGAGCCTTTCTCTCATGGAAGGTGCTGGGGACATGGAACAACAATGAAGGAATGGCTAATTATCGAAAGCAGTTGCTGACGATTCAAAATAGGGCTACAAGATACAACCAGCAGAGGCGAGGGCTTGAGGTTCATAATGTATCTATCAGGAGTGTTGACCATAGAATGCATAACAAGAAATATGGCATGATGGTGCATTCCTACAGACAAATTGTATATCATGGAACTCTGGGTACTGTTTGCTAGTCGCGGAACAGTGGAAACACAATCCTAAGCTCGCCAACCCGGGAACCCGTTATTGAAAAAGTGTTTAAATATGGAACAGGGAAATGGTAGGACAAACTCGATACACAGTAAATGTACCACGTCATGGACATACAGCCAACTTGCAGCCAGGTATTAAAAGGAATGGTGGATAGTCAGGCTCGTGATGGGGCATTCCAGTGGACAAATTGTATATCGCGGAACTTTGGGCACTATTTGCAAGTCGCGGAAGATTTGAAACACAATTTTGCGCCCGTCAGTCCAAGAACCTGCAATCAAAAAAGTGTCTAAGTATGGAATAGGGAAACAGTAACCCGGACTTGTTTTCGCCAATATATTGAAATTTGTAATAGCTTTCTCATTACCTGGCAATATCATCTCTGCATGTTTCTGGACAAGTTGTGTAGGGATAGTTAGTCCTCAAGGATTTTTCTTATTAATGATGATCTTTACAGTTGTTACATGATGAAGTCTTAGCATTAAACCTTTGTTGTTGCATATTTGGAAAGAAGTACGAGGATGATCGACACAGGAAACAATGACTAGGAATTGGAGATTTCGTGAACCCGCCAACCTGAGGATCCAAAATAGGGTGACAACATATTCCCAGAAGACGTGAGGCATAAACGATCAAATTGTATCGCTTGGAACATTTGTATGCATAATATGTAACACGAAAGATGGGACGATTTTTCGCCAACATATTGAAATTTGTAGTAGCTTTCCCATTACCTGGCAATATCTTCTCTGCATGTTTCTGGACAAGTTGTGTAGGGATAGTTAGTCCTCGAGGATTTTTCTTACTAATGATGATCTTTACGGTTGTTGCATGATGAATTATTAGCATTAAACCTTTGTTTTTGCATATTTGGAAATAAGTATGAGGATGGCCGACACAGGAAATAGTGACTAGGAATTGGAGATTTCATGAACCCGCCAAACCGAGGATCCAAAATAGGGTGACAAGGTCTCCCTAGAAGACGTGAGGCCCCGAGGATCAATTTGTATCGCTCGAAACATTTGAATGCATAATGTGTAACATGGAAGAGGGGACGATGTCGAAGTCTGACAGTCAATTTGTATATCGCATAGGTCCGAGTGATATTTGTAGGTCGCAAAAAAATGGAAGTTAATTTAGAGGTCGAAATAATTAATGTGCATTGGGAAGGACGCGATTGTGACGGCGATGGAAGAGAGCCATAACTGGTTTGAAATTTTTTATGAATTCGTGTAAAGTGAAGCTTGCGAGTTGGAGGAGCCCGGGGTGGAATTGTAGATCATGGAATTATTTGGGTGCAAGATGTATATCACAGAACAGGTGGAAAATTTTGGCTAAGTATAGAAAGGAATGGCAGTCGTTCCGAGTACCGTAAATGGCGGTTTAATGTGTGTTAATGGGTCCTCGAAGTTTTTTTCCTTGTTAATGCCAATTGTTTCGTACCAATGTGTTCAGTTGTCACTAGTAAGACCATAATTAATGTGCATTAGGAAGGGCGCGAAGTTAGCGGGGATGGAAGGCAGCGAAAGATTCTTTGAAACTTTTGTGAACCCTGGTAGAGTGAAGCTTGCGAGTTCGAGGAGTCCACGGTGGAATTGTATATCACAGAAGTTTTGAGTGCAAGATGTATATCACAGAACAAGAAGCAACAGAGTTCGAAAGCATCAACCTCGGCAACCACGGCCATAAAATTGGCTAAGTATGAAAAGGAACAATGGTCAGTCGAACTCATCATGTGAGGATATAGATGGAGATGAATATCTGTCAGCCCGCCAACCCGAAAACCCATGATCATAGAAAGATGAATAAGTATATAACCAAAAAGCGATAATAGACGTGAAGAAGAAAAGGGAAAAAGGGCTAAGTACCACACATAACAACATCTATTGTTCATTTATTAATGCCAATGTTTTTTAACCCCTGGTAAGTTCTCACTAGTAGAAGCATAAATTGCAGATCATGGAAGTGTTTTGGGTGCAAGATGTATATGACGGAAAAGGGGACATAAGTGTTGGATACTGCAAACCCGGGACACGATGGTCAGATAATTGGCTAAGCATTGAAAGGGACCATAGTCGGTCAGGCTCACGGTGTGAAGATATAGATAAATATGAGCATCTGCCAAACCGTGAATCCAGGAAGCCGTGATCATAGAAATGTGACTAAATAGAGAACCACAAAGGGATAATAAAGGGGAAGAAAATAATAAATAAGGAAAATTTAAAGAGAAAGTGTTTATATTTATTCCAATAGTATTCATATTAATATATATTAATAGATTATTTATGGTCCAAACATAAAGCATCTTCCAATTTGCAGGATGTTGTTTGGTTCACAAATTTCATTGAAACCCATAAGCAATAGAAATGAAATATATATATATGACATAACATTTTTTATATGCACATATATTATCAAATAGAAGAAGCTGTAATATATGCAGAATATTGAACAGGAACATGACGTCAACACCTGAGTTGCCTTGTTCAAATACAGTCATTAATTCATTCTATTTACGGGACCCCGAAGAATGAAAGTAGGATGGGTCCTCCCATTTATTTCTTAAGTATAGGGCGGGCATCACATAATCATGGCCTATCACAAATTATATTTCCATGTAAAATGTAAGAAGCGAACATAGTAGCCTTTATTTAAATCGAAGTGTTGGGCAACAGAAAGAAAAGCTTGTCATCCACGTTTAACCACACACACACAAAAAGTACAAAATAAAATAAAAAACAATACCAGAGATTGGAAAACACCATACTAAAACATCAAATATTCTATCTTCAGATAAACTGGGTTACAAAATACAACTGAGATTATTTCCCAAAATAGTTGTCTTGAAATGTTCAAGAGATATTCTCTGAAATTTAAATGCATTTTCCATAATGACTGCAATTGGGGCTGTCATCGACAAAAAAAACCAAATATGTACAATAATGAAGCATGTAGACAATTTTTTATAGATTTCAACTTGATCATCAAATTATTTCTTAGTAAAAAACAATGATTTGAATATCAATTTTGGGTCTTGGACTTCATTGGTGTTGCCAGCTAGATCTATCCCAACTTTTTGAATAGCTTGTATCTTCTAGATATGGCCTGCCTGCATTAGCTAGTTATGCAACATTTCATACTTTGCTAAGTGTTAATTTTCCTCTATCGTCGAAAACTTGGGGTTTAAGGTGCCTTCCTTGTAATGCTCCTGGTCATCAACATCTGAGACAACTTAGAGATGCTACTCAGGCCCAATTCAAAGACGAGGGAGTGGTTTTATGTGATGTCAGTTTTGTGGGGGGGAAATCATGTTAGACAACAAAAGTTGAGACAAAATAAATTCATGTTGTGATTTTTATTCTCCCTGTATTCGATCATTTGTTTGGTTGAAAGGTCTGCCTGAAGATTTGTATGTTGAATTTATTTTTTTTATAGCTGTAAATTGGAAGGGAGGTCCAAGCCACCTGCAAACTACTCCTCTGTTGAAGTACATAGCTTCTTCCAGCAACACAAACATGTCAAGTGTATCAAATGTTGCAGATCACATTAGAATATATCTTTCGTCATAGGGTTGGTAGACATCGCGGCCCACAAAATGGTCTGGAATATTCGGAAGTGACGCCAAATATTACTCCATGCTTGAATACACTCAAGAGGAAATTACAAAATTGGATCCTCAGGAATGTGAGAAACTAATGTGAAGTGTAAGAAGTCGTGATCCCAAGCTCCAGGTAATTTCACCTTCAGGCATCCACACTGGCGGTGACTCCAGGATCCAGATAGCTTCGACTTCGGACATCGACACTGGTGGTGGCAAGGGGAACAGTGCCATTGAATGTAGTCTGGAAATGCGGTGAAAAAGTAGGGTTGTCATTGTCAAAGAAATTAGATTGCAGTATTGTTAGACCTGCAAAGAACATCGACTTTAGTGTTGCTTTGTCACATACAATGAAAAATGAACCAAACAGAAGAGACAATGCAAATAATTAACACTATAAATTTGTTGAGCACAAAGACCAAGTACTATGAGTCCATAAATATTTGGACATTGGGTGTCCCTTGCGATAATGACCTTGACATTAGGCACATGTCAGACATCTATTATATGACATTGCAGTGTCAATGAAATTTCCATAGTGGACGACGACTCGATTGCATTGGCACAAGCAATATTAATTGTGTGATTAACATCCTTGAAGGACGTGAATCCCAAACAACGACTGAAACTTTTCGAACAAACGTGTGTTAAAAAAATATATTTTTCTATATTTTAAGATATAATAAATTGTATTATAAGATATACAAACATTTTTAAGTTAACTGAAATTAATATATATTCAACTCAGATTGTTTGAAATGTTTAACAGGTAGCATATGCTTGTCATTGATGGAAAGTATAGCAATGAAGATGGCATGTATACAGGAAGAATGTACAAAGGATTGTTGGCATGTTTTACAG
>JZKD02S0327293.1:76428-87185 GCA_000966675.3 Picea glauca
ATTTTTCTATATTTTAAGATATAATAAATTGTATTATAAGATATACAAACATTTTTAAGTTAACTGAAATTAATATATATTCAACTCAGATACCTGGAAGCGACCAAATTCCCTAGAGCTAAAGCTAGTTTATTTCCATCATGTTGGTTGGGATAAAAGGATCCACCATCAGGACAAAGAAAGAAGGTAGAAATAAAATCAGTTGTGCAAATGCAAGATGGTGATGGAAGCACTCTATGACCAGGAAGGCACTTACTTCAAGCATCGAGCAATTCCTTCTTCTTTTTTTCAAATATCAGATCCACTGCAATAGAATAAATGCATTCTCCTTATTAAAAGCAAGGGAAACAGCAGGAAGATTGATATTGGGTGGAAACAACTCTGGAATACACTACCACAACAAGTTCTCTTCTAAAGAATGAAACAAAATGATTACATGAAGGTCGTAGTAAAAGGTGATTTTCAGAAACCAAATCATTACCTGAACATGCCAAAATTATTGCAGAAGGTGGTAGTAGAAAGTAATCTTCAGAAAGTGTTGCAAAGTTCATAATCCAGAATTCCTTCCCACTAATTTTTCCCAGTTACATGTCGATGCAGGAATTAAAAAATTTTGAGAGCGTTGTTCCCTAGTTATATACCCACCTTCAAGTAGGAGGAGAATATTCGTGCAAAAAGGGGCAAGCTCATCGACCCAGATGCAGTCATATGCATAAGAATAGTGAAAAAAATGTGCACTAGCGATATAAAGTTGATTTTATGTCGAGTTTGTTACTACATCCAGAGGACGATGAACAAAATTTGATAAAGAATCTGACTTTCTGTCAAGTCTGTTACCACACCCGGAAGTTCCTCAAAAAACTTTGAAATATAAACTTTTGTAATTTTAGGATGTTGATTCAACCACCCATACAGTTTCTCACATTCACGACGATCCAAATTTATAATTTCCAAGTATATTTGTGAATGGAGTAATATTTGGCGTCATTTCTAAATATTCCAGACCATTTTGCAAGCCACAATATGTGTGACTCCTCTGATGAAAGATAAATTCTTGTGTAGTCTGCACAATTCGATACACGTGCCAAATCTGTGTTGTTGGAAGAAGTTATATACTTCAATGAAGGACCACTTAGCAGGTGACTTGGAAGTCCCTTCCAATTCCCAGTAAGAAAACAAATAAGTTCAACACACAAATCTTTAGGCAGGCCTTTCAACCAACCAAAGCATCGAATACAGGGAGAACACCAATCACAAGATACTTGTTTTTTTTTTGTCTGAGTTTCTATTAGTTAATAGAGTTTTTTTTTTTCCGCTTAACGCTGACGTCACATAAAACCATTCCTTTGTCTTTCAATTGGGCCTGAATGGAATCTCTAAGTTGTCTCACATGTCCATGACTAGGAACATTACAACGAAGGCACCTTAAATCCCAAGTCTTCGATGATAGAGAGAAATGGGAATAAGTATTTAAAATGAACGTTAGAGGATGATAGTATAATCTTTCATACATATTGGTTTGATTCGTTTTAATGACAGATGCCCTCGATATTTTCTCTTATTAATGCCAATCTTTTCGAATATGTGTGTTGAATAGTCACCAATAACACGAGTTAACATTTCCATATGAAAGCAGATTCTCAAATATGACAACCTGTAATATATGCACAGTATTAAAGACGGACATGACGTGAAGACATATGTGGATGACACGTTTGTGGATGGCAGTGTGGTAGTACAATATTGCACTGTTAGTATGATCATGCCCTAAAAAAACTAAAATAACCAACACGTTTTTGCCAATTCAAGATGGACGCAAAAAAAATGATCAGATCCCATAATATTCACCTATTAATGTGTTTTAATGGGAGATGTCCTCAAGATTTCCGCTTATTAAAGCCAATATTTTTGAACCTGTCTGGTGGGTTGTCACTATTAAAAGCATAATTAATGTGCACTGGGAAGGGCAGAAGGTCGTGGGGATGGAGGAGAGAGAAAATTTATTTTAAACTTTTCTGAACCTGGGAGTGCGTGAACCCACGAAAGTTTGAAGACTCGACTAAGTATGGAAAGGCGGGTCGGACAGATGGATTCATCATAGGTGGAATCAGGCTTGCGAGTTTGAGGAGCCTGGGGTCGAATTGTAGAGCACTGAAGTTTTCAGTGCAAGGTGTATACCCCGAACACGGGGAACCAAAGTTTGATAGCACCTATCCGTGAACCCGCATTCATAAAATTGGCTAAGTATGCAAACGAATGGCGTTTGATCGGACTCATGACGTGAATATATAAATGGATATGATGATTTGTTTGTTCGCCACCCCGGGAACCTGTGAGCACAGAAACGTGACCAAGTACAGAACCAGAAACATATAATAGAGGGGAAGAACAAAAGGGAAAAAGGGGAAAGTTTAAAAGAGAAAAAAGAAAGGGAGACGAGAACTTTATCCCTCACACAACACTTAGTCTCATAACTATGAAACCATAGAAACATATTAACTATGGGAAAAACATTATTAGCTATGAAATATAGTTGGAGCTTCACAAACTCTAGTTCAAGTCAAAAGAGATGTTGTTTATATCTACTGCAAATCTATGAAATATAGTTGGAGCTCGAAAAACTCTGGTTCAAGTCAAAAGAGATGTTGTTTATATCTACTGCAAAATTTTGCATATTATTTTATCTTCATAGTATTTTTTGGTGGCCTAACTGTAAAACCATGTTCCAATTTGTGTTTTCCAACTGGAGATGTCTTTGTGAAGAAACAAGCACGAAGTGGCTTAAATGCAGTCGTAGGACCTCAACCCTACAAAGTTGAATCAAACAACAATAAGCAGCATCCAGCAAACCAACGAGTAAGCATGAACTAGTCAACCAGGAATGTCAGTGAAGAACAATATTGTCCAAATTCACTGCAGACAAGATTGTATAAAAAAGTCGAAGGAATATATTGTAACACGCATGTTAATCAAACATTTAATGTTGTGAGGCCTGGAAGCTAAACATGTAAGACTGTAAGGACCATGAAAAGGCCTCCCACTGTGCAAACATTTAAGGAAGCTGCATTTTTTCACGGTTGGCATTTTCCATCCGCAATTGGAACAACTCCATAACACCCACTGACATATAAAAAAGGAAATCGAATTTTCTCTTCGCATACGAACATGTTCTGGAAGAGGATTTTGGTGCACGCATCTCCAACATTTAAATTTTTCACTTGAAAAATGGAAATAACAAACAACAAGAACAAACACGAATGTAAATGTAGCAGCGAAACCCACCCATCAATGAGGAACGAAAGAAACAACAACAACAACAATAGGAAAACAAGAAACCAGTCAATAAGCAATGAGCAAGAAGCAACCATTGAACCAGTAACATTGCCAAAGAACAATATCGCTCATATTCACTGAAGACAACATTGCAGAAGAAAAAATAAAGGAAGAAAATGTATTGCAACATGCCTGTCAAGCAATGCAAGAATGCATCTGCAAAACTGAGACCCACCGGTGAATGGAGAAGGATAGAAGTGTATCCCCTTGCCCGCAAACTGTAACAACAGGTCCAACTACAGATGGAGTACCCCAACCTTGTAAAGTTGAAGAAAACAACAACAAGCAGCAAATAACAAACCAGTGAAGAAGAACCAAAAGGCCCAAGTGTAGCTGCAGGATCTCAACTTTGCAAAGTTGAATCAAACAACAATAAGCATCATCCAGCGAACCAAGGAGAAAGCACAAAGTAGCCGACCAGGAATGTCGGTGAAGAACAATATTGGAATCAAACAACAATAAGAAGCATTCAACGAACCAAGGAGAAAGCACCAACCAACTAACCAGGAATGTCGATGAAGAACAATATTGGCCAAATTCACTGCACACAAGATTGTATCAAAAATTTCGGAGGAAAATGCATTGTAACACATATTTTAAGCAAATATTTTAGGTTGTGAGGCCTGACAGGTAAACATTTCAGGCTGTGAAGACCATCTAAAGGCATGCCACTGTGAAAGCAATTAAGAAAGGTGCAGTTTTCACAGTTGGTATTTTTCAATAATAGGAGCGTTCAAAATCCTCTTGTTGTCCATCTTTGTATGTGATTACTACGACCAAAGAAGAAGGACTGTAATGTTGTCTTCGTCTCATTATTGATTGCCAATGTTCGACGTAGAACCTACCTCCATCGCAGCCACAATGACATATAGGAAAAGGAAATTGTATTTTCTCCTCACATAAAAATATGTTTTGCAAGAGGATTTCAACTCAGGCATCCCCAGCAGTGAAATTTCTCACCTGCAAACTGCAAATAGCAAAGGAAGGTAAACACGACATCGAAACCTACCCGTTGATGGGGAACGACAGAAGGCCAATTCCAATCGCGGTTACAAAAACCCAAGCGTGCAAACTGCAACAAGACCAACAGGAAAACAAGAACAACAACAACAGGAAAATAAGAAACCAGTGAACAAATAAGGAGCAAGCACGAACCAATGAGCTAGTAATGTCGCTGAAGAAAGGTGTAGTTTTCACGGTTGGTATTTTTCAATACTGGGATCGTTCAAAATCCTTTGGTTGTCCATCTTTGTATGTGATTACTACCACCAGAGAAGCAAGATTGTAATGTTGTCTTCGTCTCGTTCCTAATCGCCAATGTTCGACACAGAACCTACCTCCATCGCAGCCACAATGACGTATAGGAAAAGGAAATCGTGTTTTCTCCTCACATACAAAGATGTTTTGTAAGAGGATTTTGATTTAGGCATCCCCAGCAATGAAATGTCTCACCTGCAAACTGCAAATAGAAAAGGAAGCTAAACATGGCACCGATACCTACCCGTCGATAGGGAACGACAGAAAGCTAGTTCCAATCGCGGTTGCAGGAACCCAAGCATGCAAAATGTAACAAGACCAACATGCAAACAAGAACAACAACAACAGGAAAACAACAAACCAGTGAACAAGCAAGGATCAAGCATGAACCACTGAACCAATAATGTTGTTGAAGAACAATATTGCCCATATTCACTATAAAAAACATTGCATAATTTTTATTTTTTTTAAATGGAGGAAAATGTATTGTAACAGGCTTGTTAAGTAAACATTTAAGGCTATGAGGCCTGTTAGATAAACATTTAAGTCTGTCAGGACTGTTGTGTAAACATTTAAGAAAGAATGCAGTGTGACAGCTCTGTTACGTACGAAAAAACATTTATTATATGATTTATAACAATAATAATAAAAAAATCAGTAACAATAGTTCGAACAATAGAGGGTATGTAAAAAAAAATATATTCAAAGGACAAGTTCAAATCCATAGGGGGGTAGGGTATGTATACCTCGGTAGATTTTACCAGTCAAATGGTTGAGTGGAGGGGGGTCCCTTGTCCCACAAACAAGGGGGTCTCATACACCAATTTGGTGTGGCTTGGTCGTGACCTTAAAAATAGATTATTATTATTATTATTATTATTATTATTATTATTATTATGAAGTGAGCTAATAAAAACTTGACTCTCTATCTTCAAAACTTAGGATATCCAAACATTTCAAGAATAAAAGTAAAAATTTAGAGAGACCGTATATGGTCAAAAACTTTGGATATGCTAACATATAAAACATTAGGAAGATTTTTTATTATATAAAAATCAATGTTTACAATAGATATTATGCAAATATTTTTGGTCAAAAGACAAACTAATATGAAGTCAACTAATTATGGATTGCTGACTTCAGGAGGGACTAATAAATGTCACCATAAGACTGTATTGATTGTCCAAAACTATGAGATATTTAATTGGAATCTTAAAAGTTTTAGATTTCATTTCCACCTTATTACTCACAAGATACATAATTGGTTATCAATATGCATCCAGCAGTATTGTATTTAATACTCTGTACACTACACTGAAATATATATAGTTGGATCTAAAACACTTTTAAGTCTGACTTATATATTGTTTACTTGTAAACAAACTCATCATAACTGAATCAAGTTTAATTATTATTTTTTGAGTGGAGTAACTCAGGAGCAATCTTCTCTCCCTAGTTACTTTTTCTTTCCTGGATGTCTTCCTGCTGTGCAGTTTTAAATTTCCGACTAATTTCTGATTCCTGAGATAAAATTCTGAAATGCATGGAACTTTGATCCATAAAAAACTCAGCCTAGCCCTGAAAATCTAATCCATTTTTTTTCATGGAAAAGAGCTCTGTATGCTACCTACTCCAGACAATGCCCTTTGTACAAATCAAACAAACTCATCCTGGCAGGATCTGGCAGGGGGTTAAGATTTGACTCTACATGGCATGCCCATGTAAAGACATATTGACCAAGTTCAGTTATTTTTGGAAAGTGGAGAACAACCATTATCTCCATGGTTCCATTGGCTACGTATCCCCAAGTTACTGACCACCTTTGTAAATCAGATTCGCTTTGCAACTAATAGCAAACAACAAAAAGCTCTGTGCATGTAATGCCATAGATCGGAAAATGTTCCAGATGTTCCTCTTAAAATAAAAACGGTATCCCATGTGGTCACATGGTACGTGGAAAGATTGGCTCGTCAATCTATGGCTTGCGACTTTCTGATTAGCGAGGAAAAGTAGGAAACAAAACTCACCACTCTTCGTCTTCAATTTTTAAAGCAATATGAACCACGTGATCCTCAAGACTGGTCCACAAAATTCCATTCTCAGTTAGCGTATATGGATTTTTAATGAGAAATCTCGAAAAAACACAGATCCTTAGAGCAGATAAGACATTCTGGTGAATGTTGTCCGTTCTGTTTGTTTGCATTAGAGCGCCAGTTATGCTTTCCATATTCCACGTTCATCGCAGATGGCCAAATCTGTATGAACAGATTTATTATTTTATTATTATTCCATTTTTGAATGGCTGCTTAATCTCTGTTAATATCCCTGCCATTATTCTAAGTCTTGACTCAATTCCATTGAAGCTGTGACCTATAAATGGAGAACCTAAATATCTCTGAAAAACTCTCAGAGAGATATATATGTGTCATTGCCTCCTTCATCGCCCCTGTCCTGCATTGAGTCTGTGTGAACATATTTCTCGTATTGTTGAGATTCTGTCATCATGGGACGAGCTCCATGCTCCTCAAAATCTTCACTAAATCGAGTCTGTTGGTCACCTGATGAAGATATGCTTTTGAAGAAGTATGTCGAAATTCATGGCGTAGAACGTTGGAGTACTCTAGCACTAAAAGCGGGTAAGATTTTTGTTTATCCATTACCAAAATTAGGTTTCTCTGGAATTTGTTGGTTGTTTTCCCTACCTAGATCCATATTAAGCTGATTGTGAAAATTGTTCTAGCTTTCTGGTTTTGCATTAGTTTATTAACCTAACTTGCGGATAGTTCTCCCAGCCGTAGAATAACATTAAAACACTATGTAGATTCATATTTTCTAACTAGAATGTGCATTGTTGTTGAACATTAAGAATTATGTAAACTTATAAACTTAGATTTAGGACTGAATCATAAATTAAGTTTACTCTGGTTTTAAACAATTTGAAACTTTGTATAATTTATTCATTCAAAATTCCAATGTTCTAAAGTCTGACCTAAATCATAAATTGAATTTGAAACTTTGCACAATTTATTCATTCATAATTTCAATGTGCTTTGTTATAATTCCCAATCAAATTTCTATTACTCTTTTATACCAAATCCCAAACAATCAGAGTAGATCCTTTTAAAAACGAACTTAAACTATAAAATAGATAGCTTTAGAATATTCCATTCCTTCATGGTTTTAAGCGCGTCTGGTTCATATTTTAAACCAAAATTTACATGATTGTGGAACATTAATCTTCATATGTCACATCCTACTTGGAACTGACTGACCCAAGTCATGAATAAACAAGTTGATATCTTGCATCATGCAATAATTCCATGCCAGAATCTACATGGTGCCAAGCATTAATCACGCTGCAAACCCTTGCTCAGAACTGAACAATCACAAATAAACTAATGATCCATCCATAGAAGCATGGCTAATACTTTAAACAATTTATATGTTCAGGTTTGATGCGCAGTGGAAAGAGTTGCAGGTTGCGGTGGATGAATTATCTGAGGCCAAACGTGAAGCTTGGCCATATTTCCGCAGATGAAGAAGAGCTGATCATAAGACTTCATAAACTCCTTGGAAATCGGTAAATAAATTAAATACTGAATATGCCGATTCATGTTTTAACTGTGAGATGCGTTCATGAAATTGAAAATGCTTTCTGTTTGTTGCACAGATGGTCATTGATTGCGGGGCGTGTGCCCGGAAGAACGGATAACGAGGTAAAAAATTATTGGAATATTCATTTGAGCAAAAAGTTAGAAACAGGGTCGACGATTCCGATGCGGAGACGGAATATTAAGAGAAGTCGGCCACTAGATCAGGAGGATCCGAGGAGGATTAATTCCACTGACGATAACGGCAACTTGAATTCAAGATCTGCGGATGCGGCCGCAACAAATACTCCGCAGTCTATTTCGCCAAGGGATTCGACCTTTACACCTGTAGACTCTCAAGAATATTCCGGATCTGATCTCTCGGATTTTCGCCCATGCAATGCTACTGTGATGAGTGGTCTTACAGAGCCGTCGCCATTGTTGACAGATGAATTTATTAATGCAAAAATATCATCTCAGGTTGTTGATGGGGTGGATATTTCTTATGAAATATGTAATATGGAGGGAGTCAATGCTGTTCAGGGTGTTTATACAAGCGGATATGAAAATGTTAGCGTGGAATCGCCATGTTCAGATTTATATCTTTCATCTTTTTATAGTTGGGCCGGCACCCTCCCTTGTATGAACGGTTCAGTTGAGATGCATGATCATTGGTTTGAGTGCACTCACTTTTGAGGGGGAAGCCCAGCGATAGAGCATCTCTGGCCCCTGGCTGGTGTGTATGGTATTTGATTACAGTTCGGTGGGTTTCAATCTTGTGCATTTGTGCATGGCGTTTATTATTCGGCCATTAATAATAATAATAATAATAATCTATTTTTAAGGTTATGGTCAAGCCAGCACACCAAATTGGTGTATGAGACCCCTTGTTTGTGGGACAAGGGACCCCTTTCGCTCAGCGATTTGACTGATAAAGTCTACGAAGGTATACATACCCTACCCCCTCTGGATTTGAACCTGTAACCTCTTAAGAGGAAACACATGTTCTTAACCATTAAGCCCACTCAAATTGTATTTTGTTCCAGATCATATTCAATGTATTCGATGATATTTGATTTTTTTTAACGAATCAACTTTTAATAATATTGGTAACTATTAAGTTAATAATATAAAATAAAATATATAATTTTTTAAATTGCTCAATTACGTAATAATATTAACAAATTATTAACTATTAACAGTGAATTAATTTCTAAAATATTTTTATTTAAACTTGTATAAACCTTCTAAATAAATAACTAAACTTCAATACATATATTTAATATTAATTTGAAAAAGGAACATAGAGCATACATATCATTAATATTAATTTGAAAAAGGAACATATAGCTTCTTTTGTGTCCAAACTATTTTCAATAGTTAACTTATATATATTATTAGTCCTTGTGTAAAGGGGTCTATAGAAATTGGTATGCCCTCTTTTTAATACATACTCAAATAATTTTTTAAGTTGATGAAACAATTTTTTTTTAAGTTTATGTAATGTTTCCAAGTCAATATGAGAGGAACATTATGTTTTTGCATGATTTTTAAACTGTTTTTGGTTGTGGTATTTCGTCAAATACTTTGTTTACTATGATATGTGTGTTTGCAGCAACAGATAAGAAGATAAAGTAATGAAACATACCACAATCATATGCAAGATTCACAATATAATAAACAACCCAAAAATGATTTTGATCTGATCTTTATTCATAATAATAAGAACCCGATACAAGGATGATGCAGATCTGGAATGATCAACAGATGGGTCCAATAAACATAATAGAAGCTGCTACAAAATGCTTCCGGGAAGAAGATGAAATCCTCCAAAGGCTGAACACGCAATGAAGAACAATACAAGAGAGATCTAGGTCGTATGAAGTGCCAAACCCTAAGCTGGATGATGCTACGCCCTGCTGGAACATTGAAGACCCTCAACAATTCGGCCCTGCTGCCAAATAGAAATGGTGAAGTTATGATCTATCAAATGACTGAAATCACTTTCTAAAGTGTGCTCTTCTCCTCAAATTCGTCCAATGCATCTAGTAAATCAAATGGCACATAAAACTCCTCCGGAATGCATTATATCTAATGACCAAGACCCTGCAATGAAAAGCCATGTGCTAGAATTTCCGGAAGCCCTGCCAAACTCATGGAACAAACTTCCCTCAATGAATAGTGTGCCCCCCTTGTTGGAAACCCCCAATGATGCGCCCTCTCTCTTCCTGTGCTTGTGGCTGGTATAGAACCCTCCTGCAACTGAGTATATTTGAACTAGAATGGTGTGGGGGAGTATTCCATCCCCGAGACCAAGCTTGGGACAAGCTAGGTGGAATATTTCACCACTAAATCATCCTCTAGGGTTTGTTAAGTCAAAACCCTCAAAACCCCCAAGGTATGGGCTCACTAGCTAGAAGCCAGATATCAAAAGATAATCATACATGAATCAGAAAATAGATGCCCTTGCCTCTCTTTTATACTTCTTGCTCACCTTGTCCCTCCAAAGTGACTTTTACTTTATTAATTATTAATTAATTAATTAAATCACTTTAATTAATTAATTAACCTTTTTAC
>JZKD02S0327293.1:130239-147340 GCA_000966675.3 Picea glauca
GAGTTATAACTGTAATGATTTGACTTTCATATTTGAAAATAAGAATAAAGATGTATCTCTTTTTGTTTTGTGATGAATCTTTTTATTGTTTATTTTTTCATTTTATTTGTATGTGCATCACTATACATTGGAAACTTTTATTAAATGTTGTCATTTTTTTACTTCAAATGTATAAAAATATGAAAGAAAATGATATTTGTTTATAAAATTTAGACTTTTTTTTTTCAATTATGTCCATAAAAATGCTTTATTTGACATGTTATTTTAAGGAATATGAACCAAAATGTATAGTTTTTTTATGATATATGGCTATACAATGTGTATTTTTTATAAATATTCAAAAGTAGTGTTATTTTACATTTTTTTTCGATTTATTGAAGTAAAAGTAAACAATGTGTTAAAAATGATGTTTTTCACTACATTTAAAAAGTATGGAACAATAAATTAATTAAGGAGACAAAATTATATGAAAAATCGTAACTTCGAAAAAGTAAATGGTAAAAAACATTTTTAAGATTGAAAGAAGCATGAAAAAAAGACTAAAAAGGGAGTTGAATAAAAACTATATATATATAAAGAGAGAGAGAGAGAGAGAGAGAGAGAGAGAGAGAGAAATTGAAAATAGATGAAAAATGAGCATTTAAAAAAACAAATGTGGAAACATTGTGGATCGAAAAAATTAAAATATCAAAAATCACCTAAAAACGGAGAGGGGGTGCTATCGGTAGCACCATTTTTAAAAATGAGATAAAAAAATGGACCCCAAAAAAAACGAGAACTCTGGAGAGTTCTTGTTAAGTTGCTAACTATGTTAGAGCTAGAAGTGGACTTCCGATCATCATTTTTGTCTTCCTAGTTGGAGTCAATGAAGGAGACCATTGAATCTAAACTTTGACAATACTTGATACCAAGATGAGTGGTACCTTTGAGATAATGAAAAATGATTTTGATTTCCTTCCAGTGGATTTCTCAGGGATATTGCATAAAACAAGAAGCACACTAACAACAAAGGAAATTTCAGGTTGACTATGAATAAGATAAATCATATTTCTAACCAATTGTCATTAAAGGGTAGCATCGACTTTGGGAGTTTGACAAGTTTTTTTCAACTTAACTCCAGATTGAAAAGGAGTAGCATGGGGCTGAAAATATGCCATATTAAAACATGTCAAAAAATCCATTACACATTTAGATTGAGAAATGAAACCATCAGAGAGTGGTAATACTTGAAGATCCAAAAAAATAATGTAGAATACCAAGATTTGTCATGTCAAAAGAGTTAGAAAGTTGTTTCTTC
Organism: Picea glauca; assembly: GCA_000966675.3. Lineage (NCBI taxonomy): Eukaryota > Viridiplantae > Streptophyta > Pinopsida > Pinales > Pinaceae > Picea > Picea glauca. The sequence goes on from JZKD02S0327293.1 coordinate 131,537, forward strand.
AATCTAGGAATGAGATCAATGTCATTGCCAGTTAAGACAAGGGCATCAACATATACAACAATAATCAAGGTGTTTCCATGAGTATGGAGTACGTATAGGCTATGATCAGATTTACAATATTTGAAACGAAGTCAAAGAAAGAAATGTCGATCTTGGCATACCAAACTTTGGGAGCTTGCTTCTAACCATAAAGAGACTTCTGAAGTTGAAAAACTAGGTGAGAATCTATTACAAAACCAGGATTTTGTTCCATGAAAAATTCTTCAGGTATATTTCCATGAAGAAAATCAGTATTCACATCCATCTGATGGATCTTCCATCCAAATCGAGAATCAAGGGAAAGAATCAGTCAAAAATATTTCATCTTCACAACAAAGGAAAAGGTCTTAGTGTAGTCAATGCCTTCTTGTTGAAAAAATCACTTCACAACCAAGACAGCTTTGTGACACTAAAAAACACCTTCATAGGTAAATTTGGTCTTGTAGACCCATTGACACTCCACAATGTTCTTCCCTTGAGGTCATGGAAATAAATCCCAAGTATAATTCTTCAACAGAGAATCCATTTTGCCTACATACCCTACTCCCCATCAGGTTGTCCTTTTGAATTTGAGTAGGTAACAAGGTTATAAGTTTCAAGCAAATGAGTCATCAAAGAAACACCATCATGCTACTTTTGACTGCAAGTTTTTCAGCCTGAAGAAATATCATTGATATCAGGACCAACAGCTTCAATTGTCTTGGTATCCCATCTGGGTAAGCAAGAAAGGGGTGAACTATTGCTCACTGCAAAATGTTGATTAGAATTTAGAATAGTTTCAATCAAAGGAGATGGCGAACCAGTCAAAATGGAGATCAACTAACCAATTGACTTGAAGATCTATGTCTCAGGTGAAACAAGAACAAAGTTCGACTAGCCATTCGAAGGAATGAAAAACAGAACAGAACCAGAGTCAGAAACAACATCAAAGTGATCATTTTGTAACAATCCAGAGGAGGAATTCAACAAATTGATGCAGGAATACTTATCATCGAAACATACATTTCTTCTGATAATGATTTGTCATTTGACATGGTCAAAGAGTGAGTAGGCTTTAGACTCTTTATAGTTTCCCATCATGATGAAAGCATGACTCTTTGCATCCAATTTCTTTTTGCGATAATCAGAAATATGAGCACAAGGAACACATCCAAACACACAAAGGTGTTCAACTAAGGGTTTCCTTTCACACCATATTTCAACTGGAGTCATTGAAGGAAAAACTTGAGTCAAGATGCAATTGAGTAGATAGTTTACACAATAAACAACTTCAACCCAAAAGCAAGGAGGCAAATCTTTGGCCTACAAAAGACATCTATCCATTTCGACTAACGTTTGATTCTTACATTCTTCAATGTAATTATGTTGAGGGGTATGAGGGACCGACCTCTTCCATTCAATACCAAATCAAACCAAGTATTATTCAAAGGGTCTATTCACATACTCACCACCATTGTCTGATCTCAAGCACCTGATGGGTCGACCACATTGATTTTCATCAAAGGCATTGAAATCTTTGAACTTTTCAAAGACAATATTATTTCAGGAAATAAACCCAAGTGAAATGAGAGAGATCGTCAATAAAGGTCAAAATATACCTTGAAACTACCAAGGAAGGTAGATTCATGCAACATAGATCATTGTAAACCATCTCCAGGAGGTTTTTTTCTTGCCACACTTTGCCAGAGTCAAAGGGTGCATGATGATGCTTGGCATGAACACATCCTTTATAGAATTCATCAAGGGAAAAACTTTAGGTAGACCAAAAACCACATTCCGGGTTTCCAATGACTGCAAACTTAAAAAATTTAGGTGTTTGAGTCATTCATGCCAAGTTTGACTTCGTTCGTCGATGTGAGAAACAAGAGCAGTTAGTTCAGAGTCAGGTCGAATCATGTCACAAAACTTATACAAACTGTTATTTGGGTCGAGAAACCCTTCAATGACAATCGAACGACCTTTCTTGAATAAAGAATCAATCTAGCCAAAAGTCCACAATCTTAATTTTATGTGTTAATTGAGAATCTGACAACAGATTTGCATTGAGATTTGGTACATGATAGATGTTGAAAAATCTCCCATGTCGACAGGCAACATCATCACGACCAATAATGTCGAGAGAAAAATCATCGGCAACATAGATCTTTCTCTCCACAGTTTTATCTAAGGATGTGAACAAGGAAGCATCCTTATCCATTTGATGAGTGCAACCATAGCCGAATACCCATTCATTCTGTGCAAAATGAGAAATAAACACTTGAGAGGTTCTGAATTGGAAGGTGAAATTAGCAACGGGTCGACGAATAGTTGACACGTCTCCTTCATGGCATTTGAACTTCTCCTCTAGGCCGTCTCTCTTCTTATAGAATACCTTCCCCACATGTCAAGTCTTTCCACGGTACTAAAATGTCTTCTTCTTTTGACTTCGACGAGGTGCATATGTCTTCCCTTTAGGTTTCTGTTTGAGGTATCTAGGACTTTGTATAGGGGTATCAAACCGTCCTTTTTCCTTGTGATTTAACCTGTCCTTTCCCTTGAGAAAGTGAGCTTGATGTTTTCTACCAAGCTTTCCTTCATCAAGAAAACTGTGTTATTCAGTAATTAGTAATCCACATAAAGATTCAAAGGTGTATTCCTTACCATCTTCCTTGCATTCCTTCCAGTTGGTGCGGAAAGTTGAAACAAACACATCGAATGGTGTTATCAAACTCATCAGGACCAACTCGATGAGTTGTCCATAATTCTTTAGATAATTCTTTCCACATTCACCCAATTTTAACTTTAGTTTCTTCATGTGCGTCAAATAGTCCTCGATTATGTCCAAAGAATGAGGATCAAGAGAGATCAACTCTTTCTCCAATTGCATGGTGTGGATTTCATTGACTCTGTCAAATAAAGGCTTCAACTTCTTCTAGAATTGATGAGGGAATTTGATTCCGCTAATGTAAAATTGAATCTCTCGTGAGATATAGGTCGTAAAGACCCCCAAAACGTCATCCTTCTTCCCATCAACAATGATTTTTTCTGATCGCATGTTGGATTTGGAATCACAGTCTTAGTATATTTCCATAGTCCTTTACTCTTTAGTAGGGTTTCCATGTCTCATTCCCATACAATATAATTTGATCAATTCAAAATAACAGGATTGATCGTTGAAACCATATTCAATATCTTGATATATCTGATCTATTTCCATAAGTTATAGTCAACAAATCATTGGCCCAGAGTCAATCACACAACAAATTCGACTCAGAACGATTTGCGAACAACAAGCGAGGTCACAACTAGTTTCTTTGACACCAGGTTGGAGATTAGGTGTAACCTGATACAAAGCAAATGAACATAAATGCAGATAATGGAAGAGGAATAATTTTCAAATATAACCGATGGTGTTTAAATAGATCGTTAAAGCACTTAAGCACAGAGAATTATGATTAGAACATCACAATGCATGTTGAACATCTTCACACATGTTCACTTCACAACCTTGTACATTGATAGTGACCCATCAGATCTATTATTTATAGTTTCAAGATATAACCAACTTCATTGGAATCGGGAAGATATTGTTCACATACAACTATCGGTGGTTAGATTTGACTTGATGAAATCTGCGATGTCTAGTCAGCTCGACAAGGATGCTTGCCTGACCGTCCATGCATCCAACTTGTAGTCAATTTCTCAGTTGCTTGATCCATCAACCAACTTTCTTTGATTGTTGATTGATTGTTGATTAATTGTTCGATCGATGGGTTAGTCATCTACTCGACCGACTGATGTATATATCTAGTTGATCACTCGACCAAATATTTTTAGATATTGATTGACCGTCCAACCAACTAATTCTAGGAGAAATGTGATGAACCATCAAAACCTGAGGTTTCAACAAATTCATACACAATCAAAAAAGAGACAATGTCTTTCTAAAAATGATTTAGTTTTGATGAAATACAGTTTAATGAATGATTAAAAAAATCCCTAATCCATCCACCATTTGTAACATTTGTAATAGAATCCTTTATTTTCCCCTCCAAAACTATTCTCCACACACTAGACAAACTTCAAAGAATGAGATACACTCTTTCATCGTTATGGTGATTATTGAATCAAGAACATAGCGAAAAAAACTAATGAGAAAATTAATCGAAGCTTAACATGTAAGCATAACTTGGAAGGTTGATGTGTAAGCACAACTTACCTTGATTTTATATTTATTGGTTCACTTACCCAAAATGAGTTGTTTACATAATAAACATTTTAAGATGAACAAGCATTTGTTCATTACATGGTATTTGGACACGTTTTTACTGACTATTTATAAGTATATCGATTTAAAATAGGAAAAGACTTTATGCTGTGTGATTTTGCATGTATTTATTCACTTCCCAAAAGGAGCTATTTATATAACAAACATTTCAAGGTGGACACGGGTTTGTTTGTTCATTTCATGGTATTGAATACATGTTTGTGCATTGTTAATATTGCTATAAAAAAAATGAGAACTTTATGCATTTCAAAACTATGGTGTAAAAGTAAGTGAAAGAAGTAGAATATGACTTTAGGCTCAAGCAAACTGTAGATAGCTTACACATAATCCAGTTCTAACAACTTCAGCTTTTGTGTCATAAAAGTTTTAAATAGGTTACTTGCAGGATCAGTTCTTGACAGAATTTATGTCGGGACAACAAATATTAATGCAGAAGCTATAGTCGTTGGAATTCAATGTGTCGTTCTACCATCAACTTAACGAAGAATGAATTATTGGCCATTAAAAAAAATTCTAGCATCTTCAGCCAAGTCAAAGAACTTGCTCTATAGCCTATTTACATTTACTAAAAAATAAGGATTTGTTTGTTAATATTGGTTTTCTTTGTTTTCTTTGTTTGTTAATATTGGTTGGATAGCATGTTTGTTATTCTTTTCACTCGAGTTCAATTATCTTAAAGTGGACATGTTAACTCATTATTATGATAAGGCTAAAAAGATACACATGTAAACTTAAATATCATTGGATTAATTCTTACTTCTCATTATCCATTATCTTATAATAAAATATGTTTGAAATTCAATATAAATATAAAATATCACAATAAAAATATGGAATAATACTTCAATATAAATATAAATGATTATGCTAATTTATTGATCACATTGAAAATATCAAATAAATTTCAATAAAAAATTAAAAACATTACACACTTATCAAATTTTATTCCATAATGTTTCCTTCACATCATTTCCTTTATAATTATTTATAAAATATGATTTATTTTTTTTTTAAATAAACTCATTACAAACTTTACAAAAAATTTAACTACACCTAACATGTTTTACAATGAAAAATCATATACATAAAATAAATTAAATTATTATACTTATGAAATCAATTAAATTAAGTTATAAATAAGATCAACTCTTCTTAGAGTCTAAAAGAAAAAATATGCAATTAGATAAAACAACACACAATATGTGTTATATTATATAACACATACTATGTGTTATATAATATAACACATACTATGTATTATATTATATAACATTATGTGTTATATTATATAACACATACTACGTGTTATATTATATAACATTATGTGTTATATTATATAACACATACTACCTGTTATATTATATAACATTATGTGTTATATTATATAACACATACTACGTGTTATATAATATAACATTATGTGTTATATAATATGTGGTTAAGAATATGTGTTTCTTCTTAAGAGGTCACAGGTTCAAATCCAGAGGGGGGTAGGGTATGTATACCTTAGTAGACTTTACCAGTCAAAAAGAAAATGCCCAATTATAGAACATGAACCTTGTAGAAGAAGTTCGGTCATAAAAAATGGACGTGGACGACGCCCATAAATTCAAGTAATCGAAGTAACTAGAAAGAAACTTCAAGAAGTATTATTGGTAAATCCAAGTAGTATTGGTAAATCCTAATAGGGATGATTTAAATTGAAATCAGAATTGTTACTTCTCTCTAAGCAATAATTTAATAATAAGAGAATTTATCGTAATTAAAGTATTAGATTCTTGAATTTCATTGTTCATTATTAATCTCTAGTTTTAATGTATGTATGAGCTTCATGAAAATGAGATTATATCACATAAAATGATAACAATTCTTTTTTTAAATGAATTCTTTTTTTAAATGATTTCATGAAAATGAAAATGAGATTGTATTGCATAAAAATAATAATCATTCTTTTTTTAATTTACATAGCATTTCTAAAATATATATACATTTTTTGATATAATTATTAGGGCATAGAGAAAAATAACTAATAAAATAAAAGAATTCATTAAAACATATTATGAAAATTTTCTTTATCCTTCAATCAAAAAATTTTAAATTTTTTTTTTTCAATATTGATAAGGGAATTTTTATTTTAACTTTCATTTACATGAGAAATAATTTTATGTCTTTCTATGATGAGCTAAAACACTCTCTACCACAATGACAACTTCATTTTGATCCCTATCATTACTCTTTCAAAAATACTTTTTAAAACAATTTTATATACATTTATAAAAAAATAACTAATTATAACCTTTAAATATGAATTCATAATATAAATCAAAAATTTAGTATGTTTTCATCAAATTAAAGTCGGGAGTCAACTAATATATTAGCATGTATTTTTATATGTTATATGTTTAAAGAGTATTTTATATTTTAACTATTTTATTTTAAAAATAAAATATCAATAAATCAACATTTATTTAAAAAATTAAAATATCAATATAAAAAATAAAATTAAAATAATAAATCTAAAATAATTTTAAAAATATGTTTATTTTTTATTTTTCATATTTATAAAATTAAATAAGTTAAAGTATATACCAGTCCTTTTTATTCATTTATACCATTATATAATAAAATCTCATCAAAACTAGAGTACAAAGAAGCCATTAATAATGTGCCAATCAATTCTTTGAAAGTGAAAGAAAGGCACTTGTTGTAAGATCAACCCTATCATTCTTTGAAAGTGAAGAAGGACACGTGTTGTAAGATCAACCCTATTTTTAAGTTTACAAGACCAAGAACATAAGTAGATAAAGGTTGGAATTTTAAAATGAGTGAATGAAAGTTTTAGATAGTAAGTCTAGATTCAGATTTTTTAAAAGGATCAGAGATTCCTTTTTAGATTCAAATCTTTTCTTAAGTTTTTTCAATTAAAAAAAATATTTTACCGAATTGATCCATCTTCATATATTCCTTGATATCAATAGAATAAGTAATTTTGTATTTGTTTTTATGGTCGATAAATTAATTATATATATATGTATATATATATATATATATATATATATATATATATTTAAATACCACTTGTCAACTCCATGTTGAGCACAAAAGAATTTACACGTCTCCTTCATATTGGATTGTAAAGACTACCTAAAAAAATATAATACAAAAACTTATATACCTTAATTCTTAATCACATGACAATCACTTTTTCAAATGAAATAAAAATTATATTGAAACAAAATGTGGTAGAGTTTTGATATAACTGTATTTGCATTTTTTGTCTTTTTGATAAAAAACACCTTATACAAATTAGAGATAGAACCAAGACAAAACTTGTTATTGATTTAAAGAAGATATAAAACTATGAGAAAAACAAAAAATTAAAGTAGATCAAAACAACTTGCTCCATTTTATTAATAAGGAAAATTCCCTTCTTTTAAGTTTACATAGCTCTCTAATTCCAAAACCCTAATCTAATAATGTAAGTCACTCAAAATTGGAAATCAATATAATATGGACATGCACTCAACAAAATATCTATAAAGTGATGCCCTAACTAACCAACTAACACAACAATTATTTAATAAATGAAAAAAGCTCCTAAAAAGTTGTTCCCTTAAGGGAGAAGCTCCCTTATTCTCTAGGATGGTTAGCTAAGCTAATTGTGCTAGCTAGAAGAGGACACCCACCTTATATATCAGTTCCTCTCAATTTAAATTGAAAGTGTCTTCACTTTTCTTCAAATGCTAAAACCTACCAATACGTTAGAAAAGTATTATAAGACATAAATGGCCAAGCTTTGAATGGACCTTGTACAAAGGTGTGTAGTAGGGTTGAGTAGTAGGCCATGGACAACATCAATGAATATTTTCATAGGAATCAATAAGTTATCCAAATATAAAGAATAAGGATCACAGATATGTTATAACAAATATAGATATGATATATGTTATAGCAAATATAAGTATGATATATGTCATCTGAGTAGAGAAGCATTATAGAAAGATTCCCAAGCATGTATAGGTGAGACCAATGCCATGAGGGGTACCTAATGTAAGACAAGAAGACCTGGGAAGTGCTATGGTGGGGTAGTGATGGTTTGTAGACATATGAATGGGATAGTAAACGTGGTACAATTATGAGTAAGACCATGAAAGTTTTGATGTAAAGCCCAAGCCTCCTAGTTATAAAAGTAGATGGGGAGGAAAGAAACTAGAAAGAACATGTTGTGTTGAAAATGTAGATGCACATTATTGGTTGTTAGGATATGTCGATGCTGCGGAAATGTTAATCCCTATATAAAAAGTATTGTTGTGGTGAAGAATGTGGTGACTCCAAGTAATAATGCCCAACGTAGTGACTCCAAGTAATAATGCCCAACCTAGCATCAGAAGTAATAATGCCCAACCTAGCATTAGAATGAGAAGTTAAGGTGTGTCATGCATGTAAGAATGAAGTTAGGAGGTGCAAGGTTGATGTGTTAGTGATGTGATAGTAGTTGTTGTTGAACTGAACTATATGTATGTAGTAGGTATCCTTGCACTGCTCATGCTCAATATCAGAGTGTGTGTTGTAGCTTGGAGGTGTTGCACTGAGGCTTCAAGGCCTTCCATAAACCTGTATTTGGTATTACATGGTATCTCTAATAGCCTCCTTCATCGCCCTTGTGTTGCATTGAGTATTTGTGAACATATTTCTCATAGTTTTGAAGTTTCCATTTCCGTATTGTTGAGATTTAGATCGATTAAGATTCTGTCAGCATGGGACGAGCTCCATGCTACTCAAAATCTTCACTAAATTGAAGCTCTTGGTCACCTGATGAACATATGCTTTTGAAGAAGTATGTTGAAACTCATGGCATAGAACGTTGGAGTACTATCGCACTAAAAGCGGGTAAGCGTTTCGTTCATCCATTACCAAAATTAGGTTTCTCTGGATTTTGTTGGTTGTTTTTCCCTTAGCTAGATCTATATTAAGCTGATTGTGAAAATCGTTCTAGTTTTGCATTATTTTATTAGTTAGTCTAACTTGCAGATAGCTCTCCCATCCTAGTTACAAAAACATTTAAAAAAACACTACTTAATATGGGTGTTGGCTAAACGTTCTACCTTTTGGGTTTTTTGGTAGGAATCTGAATCCCCAGATGTAAATTTGGACAAAATCTCTATTTTTTGTTGTTTAAATTGCCTTTTTGAATTCATAAATGTTCTGGTAGGAATCTGAATCCTCGGATGTAAATTTGGACAAAATCTCTATTTTTTGTTGTTTAAATTGCCTTTTTGAATTCATAAATGGAATCAACATGCTGAAAAAAACCTAGGGCACTCGGATTATACAAACTTAGCCACTCAAATCTGCAGATCCGAGCATTCATCACCGGATTTCTAGCAAAATCAAACGGAAAAAGTGGCCAGAAAATCTCCACAAGGTAGAACGTTTAGACTACTCCCTTAATATGCATATTCGTGCATATAACTGGCTACTGGCTTAAATCGTTATTGTGTTGGTTGGAAAAATTTTGTTTGTTTGTTAATTTGTGCGGAACCTGTTGGCTACGCGATTAACCTGTGGCTTGAGAAATCGTGACTCAGGGGCATCTAAGCCGTCAAAATCACTCGGGGATCGCACCCGGCCTGAGCCACACCAACCCTTAACATGGTTGGATTTTTTGTCCCTGCAGGTTTCGAACCGGTGACTTTAACATCACGGAGTGGCTTAACAACACACTCCGTCACCGACTGTCCTACACCTCGGGGACAATGTTGGTTGGAAATTTGACCAGTATGCTTCCAACCTATATATTTTTGGGATAAATAGTGATTGTGTTAGGCTGGAAATACCTATTTTTGAGATAAATAGTGATTGTGTTAGGTTGGAAATTATAATGGTTGCTAAAATATTAATATATTAATAAGATATAAATTCATATATATATATATATATATGGTAGAATATTTTTTTTGTTTGCTAGTTTGTTAAAACTATCATTTTTTTTAGATATTTTTCTAAATTAATCATACTAACAAGATTTGATATTTTCTACTTCTTGTTAACCAAAAAAAATATTTCAATAAAAATAAATATTTAAATATTATTTGATACTAAAAATAAATACTTAACAAAAATTACTATTTTTTAATAAAAAAATATACCTAACAAATACTAAAAACATACATTTTGCTTTAAGTTTCATAAACTTCAAATAAATTACACATAAAATAATTCATTTATTTATTAAAAAAATTATTAAGAATTTCAAAAATAAAATCTATATTGATAAGTTTATAAAAAAAAAAAAATCTTTTTAATTTCTTTTAGATTGGCCATTCATTTAAGACACTAACTCCCCAAAGGGTACGTAGCTTTCCAAGTATCTCTTTCTTCTTAGGCGAGTTGTGCACTTATGGTCAAACTTTGTTTACCATATCCTATGCTTTTATGAATTTTTTAATATTGTTCAATTTTTATATACAAAAAGTTCCTATAACTTATAGGAAAAGTTAGTATAACCTAATCTTATTATTATGTTAAAGGGTTACTTTGAATTAAGAGAATATTTACTACTTAACTTTGATAATCCACCCATTCATAATTTTAAGTTGCTTATTCATATTTTCTAACTAGAATCTACATTGTTGTTGAACATTAAACATATGTAAACTTATACCTAAAACTATATATAAACTTATCCCTGGATTCACCTAGATCATAAACTAACCTAGGCCATAAACTAAGTTCACTCTAATTAAACAATTTAAAACTTTGTATAATTTATTTATTCATAATTTCGTAAGTTCACTCTAATTAAACAATTTAAAACTTTGTATAATTTATTTATTCATAATTTCGATGCACTTTGTAATTGTTATAATTCCCAATCAAATTTCTACAACTCTTATATACCAAATCCAAATCCCAAACAACCATAGTAAATCTTTTTAAAAACGAACTTATTTAATAAATAATTTCGATGTACTTTGTAATTGTTATAATTCCCAATCAAATTTCTATTACTCTTATATACCAAATCCAAATCCCAAACAACGAGAGTAAATCCTTTTAAAAACGAACTTAAACTATAAATAGATAGCTTTAGAATATTCCATTCCTTCATGGTTTTAAGGGTCTGGTTCATATTTTAAACCAAAATTTAAATGATTGTGGAGACTCGAACATTAATCATCATATGTCACATTCTACTTGGAACTGACTGACCCAAGTCATGAATAAACAAGTTGATATCTTGCATCATGCAATAATTCCATACTAGAATCTACATAGTGCCAAACAGTGATCGCCCAACAAACCCTTGCTCAGAACTAAACAATTGCGAATAAATAAGTTGGAACCGGAATGATCCATCCATAGAAGCATGGCTAATACTTTAAACTATTTATATCTTCAGGTTTGATGCGCAGTGGAAAGAGTTGCAGGTTGCGGTGGATGAATTATCTCAGGCCAAGAGTTGCAGGTTGCATGGATGAATTATCTTAGGCTAACAAGCATCTTTGGGCCTTGCCTGGTGTGTAAGGTATTTGATTGGTGTGTAAGGATGAAGATGAGTTTCTTAAATTGGCGTTGAAGTAATCTGATGCGGTCCATCCAGGACAGAAGAGTGATTGATTGGAGCTTGCCACTGTGATTCAGCCAATCTATGATAACACTGAAATTGCCAATCAGATGGAGGTGATCAATATTTAGTCTTGTGGCCAAGTGTAGAGTGACCCAGGCACCCAATAGCTCAGCCCTTGTGTTGGTGCTCGGGCCACAGCTGAAAGTCCATCTGTAAATCGAGTTTGTATTTGTTTTAATCAAACCACCCGCTTCACTAAATGTTCTGCAGCGTTGGGCTGCACCATCAAACCACCCCATGGGGAAATCCTCTGCTATGTGTGGGCTTATTAAAAAAAAAAAATCCCTTGACTGGATGAATTCCTTTCCACAACTGATGCAGGGCAAGTGTTTTATATACCACTGAGTTGACTATAGGAGAATATTCAAAAATCTTGTTGTTTCTAGCCAGCCAGATGAACCAATTGACCAAAGGATACAAAAATTTATGATTGCGCTCGCTGGAATGCCAGTGGGTAAAGCAAGTTGAAAGGGAGGTCCCATTCCAGGCAGAAGTAATGTTGAGGTCGAGTGCAATCTTGTCCCAGACTTGGCGAGTGAAATGGAAATGAATGAAGAGATGTTGTACAGATTATGCTTCCCTGTAGCAAAGCTGATATATGTTTGGGCCCATCCAACCTTTTATGAGTAAGTTATCCCAGGTGGGGATTTTGTTTTCCTCTGCAAGCCAATTCAAAAGTTTGATCTTGAGAGGAATTTTCCAAATCCAAAGTTTTTTGCGCCAACCAATTATATTATTATGAACTATTGAGTTTACAATAGTTGTGTAAATGTTTTTTATAGAGATATGGCCCGATATGTCTCCTCCTGCCCACAACAATTGATCCTCAGCATTATGAAGTTGGACGCCCGTGCGAGTTAGCTCCAGACATAAGCTATCCCATTCCACCTCCAGCGCTGCAGATAACTCTAGCTCGTGTCCATATTTCCAGCCAGTAAACGGGAGCCCTTGTTCGTGGCTATGCGTCGCTTGGTAGAGGTAATGTATATTTAAATAATTCAATTGCATGATTAATGAGAGAGACGGGTGTGGTGCTGAGCCGAGGCCCAAAATGTGATCCTTACCCAGTTTGATAGAGTGGTCAGAGCCAAGTTTCCATCTAATCCATTTTTTGATCCATAGGGACGATTTTGATAGGTTTCTCCACGTCTGAGAGGCAGTCCTGGAATGTGTAATAGTCAAGCGGAGCCATGATGCCACAGAGGTATATGGCAGGTACTTATCTTTTATAACCATTCTCCAGATGCCTGGTGGTCAGAACCTGCCAGAGAGAGTTGGCAGCGAGAGCAGTATTAAATTTAAAAATATTCCTAATCCCCCATCCGCCCTGTAATTTCGGTTTTTCCAAAGATTCCTAGTTGCAATGGTGCATCTTGTAATGTTCCTTATGGCATGTCCAGAGAAAGTTATAAGTAAGTTTTTGGATCTTATCCAGGACCAGTGTGGGGATGGCTGCTAGTGCCATACAATAAACCGATTTTCCTTTGAGGGTAGCTTTAATAAGAGGGTAGCGGCCTCCAATGGAGAGCCATCTGTTACACCAGTGTCCCAATTTTTTCTCCACCTTAGAGACAAACCAGTCCCAGTCTGAAGTCTTGTAATGATCAACTTTGATGAAATATCCCAGATACTGGAAACCTTGTGAGAGATGGATGAAAGAATGCGGAAACATGCCCTTAAGGAGATCCAGGTCATGGTCCTGTATATTGGCGTGGTGAAAAATCAATTTGGACCAGTTGATTTGTAAGCCAGTGGTAGAGCATAAAATCTTCAAGAGTTTATCGATTTCCTTCCATTCAATAGGACTGTCATTTGACATTATGAGGACGTTATCAGTGAAGAGGAGGTGAAGGATCTTGACCAGCCTAGAGACTTTGATCCATGTGATCTTGCCTTCTGACTGGATTTTTTTTAGAAGGAGACTTAAGCCTTCCATGACCAGGATGAAAAGGAACAGTGAAAGAGGGAAACCCTGTCGCAGGCCTCTGCCACTGTGGAAGAAGGGAGAAGGTTCACCATTTATCAACACAGAAAATGTTGCACTTGTGATACAACTCATGATCCAAATGATGGTGGAATGGCTGAAACCCATTTGGATACGACTGAGTCTAATAAAGTCCCAATCTATACAGTCGAAGGCCTTTTTTAGGTCTAGCTTGAGGATAAGGGCACGAGAATTTTTATGACTAATGTTGTGCAAGCATTCTTGTGTTGTGCCAATAGCGTCAAGAATTTGACGACCCTTCAAAAAGCCAAGTTGGTCGTTGGATAGTGATCACGAGAGGATGGGTTTGATTCTAATGGCGATGATTTTAGAAATGAGGTTGTAGCAGAGGTGGTAAAGGGAAATCGGTCTATAATCACCAAAATTTGTCGGGTGGTTTTCTTTCAAAATAAGTGTCAAGAAAGTGGAGTTTAGGGCCCCAGAGATCTTGCCATGGAGTATGGAATCTTCCACTAGTTCCTGAAGCTCAGGTCCCAACAAGTCAAAAAAATGTAAGTAAAACTCTATAGTCCAAACATCTGGGCCCAGACTTTTATCATTTGAGAAGGATTTAAGAGCAGCTAGAACCTCCTGTAATGTGAAAGGTTGATCCAGGAACAAAGAATCCTCAGTTGTGGCAGTGCAAGGGTAGACATGGGCCACCGAGACATGTGCTTGAATATGTGCTTGTGTTCTTGCCTCATAAAATGACTTGAAATAAGTAGATGCAGTAGTCTTGATCGCTTGTTGTCCAGTAAATTTTCTACCAGTTTCATCATTGATGTCCCAAATATGCTTTTTGTTCCTAGAGGAACTGGCGAAGCGATGGAAAACTTTTGTATTAAGATTGCCACATTTTACCCATGTGACTCTACTTCGTTGCCTCCAGAGGGATTCATATACCAGCAGAATCTTGTTTCTTTCAAATTCAAGGTATTTAATGAGTTGTAGATTGTCCTCTGCGTGCCTAGCAAGAGAGTCGAATTGTTGTAGATCTTTTAGTCTGTGCTCCAACTCATGTAGCTTATCAAGCATGCGCCTCTTGTGCTGAATGGCCCATCTTTTAATAAAGAATTTTGTATGCTTCATTTTCCTAATGAAACATTGTTGAATACCTGGTTCAAGCTGGAGGATGGGGTCACACCAAACAGATTTGACTAAAGCAGCAATTTCATCTTCAATGATCCAACAAGAGTTAAATTTGAAAGGATAGGAGATCTGCACCGGAGGTGAGCCAAATTGTAAAATGATTGGAGTGTGGTATGACAGGTAAGGGGTATCCACCCAAGAATTGATTCTTCCATTTGTTATAGCCAGGCTCTCTGAAATAATGAAGCAGTCTAGTCATTTGGAAATGGAATCCAAACCAGCTCTGTCATTGCACCAGGTTCGAGATAAAACATCCGGGGGGAAGTCGATCAAGCCATGCGAATGAAAAAGTGAGATAAAGTAGTCGGCCAAGGGATCTTGATTGGCCGAGGCACCCCAAATTTCTCTTGTATTTGTAGTGAAATTCAGGTCCCCTGTGATAATTAAGTTATGGATATCAAGTAGACCGCAAGACTCCACTTTATTCCAAAAGAGTTTTCTATTTTGGCAAGGGCCATAAGAGTTGAGAATGTTGAATTGCAATTTATTCCACTGATAGGTTCCAGTTAAAAAAAGACCACCACAACTCAAATAAGGATGTAATTCAAACTTAGAAGAGTCCCAAATCGTAGCTAAACCCCCATAATTTCCCAGTGAATTAACAGAGCATGTGTGCCAGCCGAGATGAAACTTTGAGAGAAATAATTTGGCTTTATGCCCATCAACCAAGGTTTCCTGGAGGAAAATAATATCAGGAGAGATCCTAGAGAGAAGTCTTCTAAAGGCGGTGGATTT